>JAWPHD010007962.1:0-50000 GCA_037043455.1 Cyrtodaria siliqua
AAATTAGACAAAGGGTACTACACGACTTGTTTTTAATCTTATACTTATGTAAACTGCAATAAATCTGAATCTTGCGTGATTTGAGTGTGCATGGATTATGCGACCCAACTTTAAGAAACTTGCAAATGTTGATATCCATTATTTTTACATACTTATTTTTTCTACTTAATAAAAAAGTTTTAATATGTAATAACAAAGAAAGTGAGTATGAGCAACGAAGAGACTATAAAAAATTTAATATCTCTGTTCAGAGAGGGGTGTGATAGATAAGGAAACATTATCCCACGGTATAAAAGCATGTGGAAATTTCAAGGTCGGAAGCTTTGAACTTAAAAAACTAAATCGGAAGGCTAAATCAGAAGCTCTGAAATTGGAAGATAAGTCTACATCATTTTGAAAATTGGCGCAAGAGGCGTCATGCCAAGAAAGAACGCGCACGAAAAAAACGTAAGTTGCAACAAGCTGAGAAGAAAGCTGTGCAACAAGCTGAGAAGAAGGTTCTGGATGAGAAGAAGGCTTTATCACAAATCATAACCGAAGATACAACCGAATTAAAACTAGTTGACAAACCAATTATGTGGTTTATTTCAAAGCATATGAAATATCCGCTCGCAAATATAAAGATCCTTTAAAACTACTCCGTGATAAAAAATCTATTATCAGGAACAAATAATCAAGGAGTGCTGAAAAATATGAAAGGAATAAAATTCCAGTTAGGTTCTTACCGTAGAATTATTCAAAGATGATGGTGAGATAAAAAAATATACCACTGCAGTTTCTGCATAGTGAACAGAATACACTTTTATCTTCTGAGGCGATTAGACGAAGTTGTATGAAAAAATCATCTTCTGACATACAAGAAAGTTTGGAAAGATTTACAAACACAGCATCAGGATTAGAAGTTGATTACTGTGTTACACTTTATTTGAATTTTGCAAAGTATGAGCCACTAAAAGGCTCATCATATATGTCTTTTGCCTAAAGTAATATCAAACAAGAAAGCAGTCATAAATGTGAAAAACTATGATGATAAATGTTTTACTTCATGCTATAAATGCAGCTCTGCATCCAGCCGCAAAGAATTCTGACAGAGTATCAAGTTATCCTAGGCATAGACTTTTTGAAAACGGAGGGGGGTTGATTTTCCAACTCCAGTCCCGCAGATAACCAAAGTTAGAAAATCAAAACAATCTTGCTATCAATGTTTATGGATTTACTGCATCAGAAAAACATAATAATGTATCTATTTTTTCCATACAGAATATCAGAGCAGCCGAAGCACATAGAAAGAATTAATTTGCTGTTAGTATCTGAAGATGTTGAAGTTGAAGAAGAGAACGAAGATGATCCCAACAACGAAGAAGGAATTATAGATGATAATTACAACCCTGATGATGTTGTTAATATTACTCAACAAAAACCAAAAGAAACAAAATATCATTACTGCATCATTAAAAATTTAAACAAGCTACTTTACAGCCAAAACAAACATCATGGTAAAACTTATTTCTGTGATCGTTGTCTTCATGGTTTACTCTGGAGCAAATCTACTCACCAAGCACAAAGAAGACTGTGATGGGTATAGTAATAAAAAACTCTTGCCGAATAAGAAATGCCAAAAAAAAGGTGCAATCACCCAATTCAAAAATTATCAAAATCAGATGCCTGTACCTTATGTGATATATCCTGATTTTGAAAGTATAGTCAAACCACAATCAACTAAATTTGGAAAAAAAATCTGAAATCACAAGTGTGCACGAAGCTTGTGGGGTTTGTGATTACAGGTTGTCAGATATGATGGCAAGAAAGCCTGAAGAACCTGTTATTTACAGAGGTGAAGATGCTGTTGAAAAAGTTTTTAAATTACTTAGAATGTGAGAAGAGACAACATTAATAAAATATTTGCTAACCCAAAACCATTAATCATGACGCCAGCAAAATGAGCGAAGATTATGAAAAAGCAACACACTGCTGGATATGCGATGAATGAAATAAAAAAAATGATAAAAACGGTAAAGTAAGAGATCACTGTCATTTTACAGGAGAATACAGAGGTGCTAAGCACATAAAAACTGCCAACCTAAAACTAAAAAATAAAACCAAATAAAACAATCATTCCTGTTATATTTCACAACCTCAAAGGATATGATAGTCATCTCATCATGCCAAAAAATACATAAAATGAACAGGTAATATTACATGCATTCCAAACAACGCTGAAAAGTATATTTCAGTTTAGTGCGCGAACAACTTAGATTTTTTAGACAGTTTACAATTTATGAATTCGTCTCTGGAAAAATTGGTTAAAGCAACAGACAAATCTGATTTTAAAATTACCAAAAATCAATTTGGAAAACAAGCAGATTTACTTTTACGAAAAGGTGTTTATCCATACGAATATATAAGGACAGTATGGAAAAATTCAAGGAAACGCAATTACCGCCTATAGAAAAGTTTTACAGTAGTCTTTACGATGAAAGTAATAAGTCCCGAAGATTACGAATACGCTCAAAAAATATGGAAAGAGTTTAACTGTAAAAACTCTTGGAGACTATCATGATTTATATCTAAAAACTGATGTAACTCTGTTAGCAGATGTGTTTCAAACTTTTAGAAAAACATGTATGAGTGCATACAAACTTGATGCTTTACATTACTATACAGCACCTGGATTATCTTGTGATGCTTTACTTAAACATTCAAAAATAGAATTAGAACTTTTGACAGACATTGACATGCACTTGTTTCTAGAAAAAGGAATGCGAGGTGGCATAAGTATGGTATCAAAAAGATATGCCAAAGCAAACAATCCACATGTAGCTGATTATAAACACTAGAGAGGAAAACAGATTTTTAATGTATTTTGATGCAAATAATCTTTATGGGTGGGCAATGAGTCAGCTACTTCCATATTCTGGCTTTGTTTGGAAAAGCCAAAAACAAGAAAGGAACATTTTCTAAACCAAAACCTGGCAAAGGGGCAAATACTTGAAGTTGATTTGGAATATACTAAAGAACTCCTATGAATCTCATAATGACTATCCGCTTGCACCGGAAAGATTAGCAGTGAAAAAAGAAATGGTTGTCTGAATACCAAACAGATCTGTTAGAAAATAATGGCATGATAAATACAGAACAACTAGTTCCCAATCTTTATGGACAAAGAAAAATATGTGATACATTACAAAAACCTGCAACTTGTATTTATCTTTAAGGCATGAAACTAAAGAAAATACACAGAGTATTAGAATTTAATGAAAAAACCTATGGATGGCATCATACATAAATTTAAACACAGAACCTTAGGAAAAAAGCTAAATCACAATTTGAAAAAGATTTTTACAAGCTTATGAACAACTCTGTGTTTGGTAAAACAATGGAAAATTTACGAAAGCGGACAGATATAAAAACTAGTCAGAACTGACGGCTCTGAAAATGAAAAGATAAGAAAAATAATAGCCAAACCCAACTTAAACAGGCGTATAAAATTTTCAGATGAGCCAAACCCAACTTAAACAGGCGTATAAAATTTTCAGATGAATTGTCAGCAATACATGTGAACAAAACAAAATTAACATTAAACAAACCAATTTATGTTGGAATGGCAGTATTGGATTTATCAAAGTACCGTATGTATGATTGGTATTATAATACTTTGAAAAAAAAGGTATGGAGCTGACTGTAATGTAGCATACACAGACACTGACAGCTTGCTGGTAGACATCAAAACAAAAGATGTGTACAAAGACATGGCTGAAATGAAAGATGAGTATGACTTGAGTGATTATCCTCAAAATCACCCCATGCACGATGATACAAACAAAAAAGTAATAGGTAAAATGAAAGACGAATGTAATGGTGTTGCTATAGCTGAGTATGTTGGATTAAGACCCAAGCTATATTCTATTTTGAGAGCGGATGAGCAGGTTATTAAGAAAGCAAAGGGTGTAAAAGAATATGTAGTCAAAAAACATATAAATTTTGAAAACTACAAGGATGCACTATTTAACAAGAAAAAATACACCCATGAAATGAATATGATACGATCAATGAAGCATCAAATATATGGCATAACAGTAAACAAAGTTACATTATCACCATTTTACTCAAAAAGATACATTCGAGAAGATGGAATTACAACTGATGCACATGGTTTCTATAAAAACTTATGAATTTGGGTATCAGCAGGAACAATAAGCAATTCTTCTTTGACAAATCCTCTCTGCGGCGCTGGTGCTTTCAAATAATAAACTCTTATACCTTGCGTCACCATATAACTTTTAATCTTGTGAATATCTACACTCCACATTGGATCAGTTGCTCTGCGTCTTCCACATTCTTGTTCCCCGGGTTGATATAAATATCTCACACTTGCATTCATACAGATAGGATCATCTTTTAATATTTTTGTTTCAACAGGAGGAGGCTTTTTTGTCTCCGAATTTATGGCTTTAACAACTTCTGGTAATCTCTTTACCCATTCCCTATTACGTTTTTGTGAATCTATTTCCTTAGCATACTGATAACCAAACAATCTCTCAGCTAATGTTCTGTTAAATCTTTCCACTAAAGCTTGGTCTCTGTGTATTTCTGTTCTGCCTCGTCTGATATTTACTTTGTGTTTTGACATCAACTGCGATACTGCACCCATAAATTCTCTGCCTGGATCTACTTGTAATAACTTTGGATATTTCAAATGCCGACTGTATATATTTTCAAATGCTTTAGCAACTTCTTTACTATCCTTGGAAGTCAGTGGCTCTGCTTCTTTATATCTACTTGCAATATCAACCACAGTCAACGCATATTTATATGTTTTGCGTCCACGACCAATCCCAAAAGTATCATGCGGTAAAAATAACAAATCAGCTTGATGCACTCCATTCTTAGCAGAAACATCAAACCTAGGTCTAACTTTTTTCTTTGGTGCGGGTAAATAAATCTGCCACACAGCTTGTTTCTTTAAAAATTCTAATGCCTTTTTTTCACTGACACCAGCCTCTTTTGCTAATTTTTTAACTGCTGTGTAACCTCTCCAGAATCCTTTTGGGCTGTAATAAATCTTTTCCATTTTTTTCTACTAAAGATTAAACTTTATATAACTATAAAGAAAAAATGGATATCACAACTGCACAATTTGATGAACTGCTTGAAGAGCAAAATCAATATAGCACAAAGAAATGGACAGACTTGGAACTAAATAAAATATACACTATTACAGATACAAAAATACTGGATACTGAATATGGTCCATCCATGGTATTGACATTATTAGACAACGGTGAAGTATGGGCGCCTGATCATCTCAAAAATAAATTAGAGAAGAGTGCTAAACCACCATATTATATTCGACCACTTGGATTGAAACCATGTAAAAACAACAAAAAAAATAGGTATCATGCATATGACTTAGTCTTTTCAAAGTAAACTTAGTCATTTCAAATCCAAAAAAGTCTAAAGTAATTATAGTTTTAAACTTTTTTTTTATGAAATCAATTTATACGCCACAAATCCAGTTGCAGCCATGCCCACCACAATAAACGTAATTTCTCTATTCTGTTGATCCGGAGATGGTGTATAAAAATCACTCAACTTGGGCTCCGGTTCTAAAAGCAAATGTTTACCAGTTGTGTAATAATACTGTTTCATAGCCTGGTCCACATCATCAAAAGTCTGCTCTGCATGATGTTCTTTTTGCAGTTGTTTATTAATAAAATCTAATCTCTCTGTTCTTTTTTTATTATACTCTACTTGTGCTGCGTTTAATGGTTCCACTGCTTTGTCATGCCTTTGTCTTTCCTCATCTGAATGACTTCCCATTTTTGAAAAGAAATAATTTGAACCAGTAAACGCTAATGCATTTGTTAATGCGCCACCAATCATCATTGCTACTGCACTTGCCATTTTTTATATATATATTTTTTTAAAATTATTTCATAATATCAGCAGGAATAATACCTTGCCTAATCAACATATCCTTTGTAGCCATTGCTAACATTATATCCCCAGACAGCATCACAACATCTGTCATATTAAAATCTAATTTAGCGATTGGTCTTTTGAATAGTTTTCTTTCAATCTCAGCATATCCAACAGTTAGAAGTGTTTCCACTCCAGCATGATACATCATATTTACAATTTGTTTTCCGTCAATACTTGCTGCCATTTTTTTATATGATTATTTTTTTTAAATTAAATTATTAAATTAAATTATTAAAAATCAAACGGGTCTTTTGGTGCAACATGAACAGGTTGCACAGCTACAGGCTGCGTAGCAGATTTCTTGTTATAAATATACAAACCCAACCCAGCAATGCCTAATAAAACCAGACACGGTGGAATATAATTTTTGTATACATTTATTTTGATTTTTTCTGGTTCTTCTTCACCTATTGTTATTTTTGTTATTTGATTTGCAGCATTTTGATTTGTAACATCTTGATTTGCATCCTGAAGCAAACGCTTTGCCTTTTTTGCCGCTGCTCCTTTTTTTCCAGCTTCTACTCGTTTTGGATTTTTTACTTTTTGTTGTTCAACCTCAACAGGTATAACTTCACTCTCTTGGTTCTCCATTTATATTATCTATAATTTTATTTTTATTAAAATCAATATGTCTAACAGTTGTCAGTATTGCTGTAAATGGTGCTAAGCACATTCCATACCTGTAATACAACTCACAACAAGCACTTGTCAAAGCATGATTAATAAATGGGTCTTCTTCCAAATCTTCTATCAGTTTTGGTGGATTGGTTACATTAAAATATTTTGATACTCCCATCACATACAAGTTAATAAAAGAATTACCTAAAGTCTTGGTCATACTTGCCCCAAGCCTTGCTTCATATCTGCAGTAAAGTTTGTTAATTTCATCTGGGGGCATGCTATCTATATTTGTGAGTTGAATGTCTTTACCCAAATATTGACGACTACCACCGCCAGCTACTATGGCTGATAATCTTTCTTTTTTTGTTTCTTGTTGCTTTGATTCATCTGGTTCCGTCTGTTCCGATATATTTTGTAATAGTTCTTCCGCATTCATTTTTATATTATTAATCTTATTTTTTATCTTGAAATAAATATAAAATACAAAACAACTAGCTGCGATATTCATGCAACTAGTAATTGTTAGTATTGTTAATAGCATTTTTATTAACATTGCTATTTTTTCTATTAACATTATTAATTTGCTGCAAGCATTGCTATTAACATTGCTACTTTGCTATGAGCAATGCTATTAGCAATACTATATTTATGGTCAGTATTGCTATTAACATTGCTACTTTGCTGTTAGTATTACTATTAGCAACAGTTGTAAAAAAAGGTATTATACCTGCGTGAAATAAATATATTTTGTAATAATAAAAAAATATTATATAAGAAAAAATGGATTTGAAAATAACAGACGGTGAGAATAGTGATTATAACAAAAATAAAATAGCACTGGATGTTATGACAAGAGATGACGTAAAATGTTGTATATGTGTTTCAGAAAGTAAGTTTTTACAAACGTACGAAAAAGGTGCACAGGAAACGCCTGTAATTTCTGTGACAAAGGATGACGTAGAATATTTTATATGTGAGCCGAGAGAGTATGTTTTACAAGACCCACAAAACATGAGTAGTGATGTTGTACCGATATTGGTTAGTGCATTGAGTTTATGGTTTATATGGGACACTCTAGTTTGTATTTTTGAAAAAAAATATTCAACCCAATAACCAGTTGATTGGTCAGTCCTCAATATCAGCTTGGAATATTTAGTCTTAGCTAAAGCTTTTTTTATTCGGGTTCTCTCCTCCAACGTCGGAATAACATCATTTTCTCTCAAACAATTTTCATAACTATCTCTGTCCTTGGTGTAAAACATACACAACCATTTTACTTGATCCCTCAAATCTTTCAATACAGAATTATATCTCTGTGAAATAACCCATACTGATTGTTTAGCGTGACGACCAGAGAATGCCAACTCTGATAACATATCTTTTTTCTTTGTTAATTCTTTTGTGGCTGAGCAATCATCAATGATGTATAATGTGGGCTGGCCAGCATATTGTTTAAAAAGGAACGCAACAGTTTTTGTAACATTTCTTTACCGTTGCTGACAGGATTGACAATTATTATTTTTTTATCTTTTGGGTTTTTCACATCTCCTATCCAGGATAAGCCTCGTTCCACTCTATGGTTGGACACAATATAATTATATGTTTAAAAACTCCAACATACTCTTGTTCAAGTATGTCAAGAACAAACTCTGTTTTACCACAGCCTGTCTGACCACAAATAATGGCACTGTGTGAATATTTAGGATATTTTTGTTGCAAACTAGTATCCTGCTTCTTTGAATCTTCCATCTTCGAAATTGATTTGCGCATCTTGTATTATATATAGATAAATATTTAAAGTTTGATCTGCATCTGCTTTTTTATTTATTAATATCGTTATGCCTTCACTACCGTTTTCTATTCTTCTTCCACTGCCGTGTAATAAATTGTCCTCACATGTTCTAAGGTCAAGCCACAAAGCATATGATTTTGTCAAATAAGTTTCAAGAGAAACACTGGTAAAGTTTAAGTCTCTTGCTACTATTTCTGTCTCTTTGTTTCTTTTTGATGTTAAAGCAAAATATTTGTTGATTTCATCCCAATGTTGATATGCCTTCATGCCCTGACTATACAACTGATTTGGTACTCCCTCTATTGTCATTTCAACCTTTTCAATCTTTGGGTTGTAATAGGTTTCTGTGTCTGTTCTTTCTGGGTCTTCAAACAGCATTAAAATACCTTTCATGCTTCGTGCTGGTACATTAATGTTGATGTTCCAAAGAGTATCAGATTTGTTTGCTATTATTTTTCTATGTCGCAAGATACGATCATACATAAATGACATCTTACCATTGATTTGCTGTCTTATTTGTCTGGATAATTCAACATCACTAACCGTATCAAATTCCAAGCAGATATTTTTTATTACATAAGATGCATCAGCATCAGCGCTTTTGATAACTTTGTTATAATCGTTAAACGTTAATTCATATTCTAACCTATCACCAAGCCCCGCTTGATAAAATGGCATATGACTTTCTAACATTTCAAAGTCCAGTGGAATACAAAATCTATTTCCATAAGCTGCTGCTATAGCTTCATCTCCGGTGTCTGAGGAAGCATCTCCCGCGCTAACTCTATGTTTTAACATGTTTGGTTTACCAATACCTTGGTAAGCTATGTTTACTCGTTCAGTAGGGCTTTTCCATAAATCTACATAACAATGATATATATCACTGTCATCTATTGACATGACTTCGTTGCCACTTATTCTTATTGTCATTTTTTTCACAATTGTTCTACCCAGATTTTGAAATAGAGTAGCGTTGGCGTCTGTTCTGCTTTTAAGTTCTATTTCAAAGGCAAGACGAGCAGTACTTGGAACTATCACATCATTAGTACTTAGATTGGGAAATCTCACAAGCAGTTGCTGGTTTTGGTCTATTGTTGAGGGATTATTAGTTATTACTACACTTGTGCGGATGCCTTTGGCACCATGAGGTTCTCTTAGTTTTCTATGAGGGCTGAGTTTGTTTCCGTAAGCCGACATTGTTTTTATTTTTTAAATATATTTTTTAAAATTAAATAAAATAAACAATGGCTGAAGGAGGATTCGAATATGAGAATCCTACATACGATCCAGATGATTATGATGAATATTATGATGATGATTTACCAATGGTGCCTGATGAGCCTGTTCTAAGAAGTCTTCTTAATCAAAGCGACCATCTTGCTGAACTTGGAGGAAGGCTGAAAGAATCCCAACTTGAAGCACTCACAGAAAATCTTGTAAAATCCTTTTATGATGAAATAGGAAAACGATATAAAATGACGCCGGATAAAATGGATTATGACCAGTTTAAAGTATCATCTGATGGTAAAACATTATACTGGCGGTTGTTTGGTGATAAAGAAATAAGAATAACTGCCAAGCAAGGTTCTTTTACATTTCTTGCTCTTGGTTCTTTGGTAGGTGAATATAACAGGGTTGTTGGCTCTGGGGGAACAATGGCGGTAAGACAATTTTTGAATTTGCCGGAGTATGACAGTAGAACAAAAGTATCACAAAAAGCTCGGCAAGCGTTGGAGAGCACAAGAAACGATTTACCAGATAATGTGGATGCTATTCCATTACAAGATTTATCAAATATTGTGGGTGACACAGCACAGTCAATAGAAAGTGCTAATATTTCAATACAAACAAATATAGACAAGCGTGAAATGGATGGAATAGTAAAAGCAATGACAACTGTCAAGGAAGAACTTACCAATAACGTGGCAAAACTCACACAACTTGATAAAGACATAACAAGAGAAAAACAAAAGTTAGAACAAGCTAAGACTGATAATGATGAATTCCAGATAAAGAGAATTAGCGATCGCATGAAAGACCTTGAAAATGAAAGAGGTGCAAGAATGGATGTCATTAATGAAAACAGAGAAGCTTTTCGTAACCAAGTAAGCAGAATAAAAGAGACAATAAAAAAAATGTTAAACGAGGATACAACACTTGGTGAGAGGATCAAAACCTTGTTTAGGGAGCAAGGTATTACTATTGTTAGTATTTTAACTGCATTTGGTATGATTCTTGGGGTGATAATTAATTCTATTATTCCCACATCAAGTGCTGCTCCAACTCCAACTCCAACTCCAAAACCTGATCCATCAAGTGTAAAAGATTGGATAAAAAAACAACTATTTAATCTTGGTAAACTTCTTGCCAACCTAGCTGGTAAAGCTGCTGCAGCACTTCCAGGAGTTATTGGTGCAATAGTATCATGGCTTTTATCTGCAACAGGTAATGTTATTAATTGGCTTGGTAACAATTTATGGGCTTTGCTTGTGTTTGTTTCCGGGTTGTTATATGTGGCAGCCAAAGAGTGGTTTAGTAAATCTCGTAAATAAGTAATGCAGCAAGACCTATTACTATGGTACCAACAATTATAGTTGTTTTGTTATCTTCATGTTCAATCGCTATTTTTTTTATTTCTGGTGGGTTGTGCTCCACAGTTTTATGTATTGATTTATCGAAGTCAGAATGTTCCGGTAAAAATTTCTTTGTCGTGGTGCCTTGAAAAGGTTGAATATTTTTTGGAGGCACTGGTTTTACATTTACATCATTATTCAATCCTAATGCTTGTGCATCGGTTGCTATTACAATTTCATTATTGTAGTCTTGTATTGTTCCAATTCTTAATTCCATGTCGCTCGGAGACATATACAATCCACTTCCATAGACAAAATTTACTTTACTTCTTGCATATTTTAGGGTGTTTTCATATCTTGAAATTTGACTGGGTAAGTCGATGGGGCTATTTATTGCGTCCTCTACATTTGCTAAAAATTGTTTTTGTGCATCAAATGCTGTTCCAGTTCCAAGTATATCTGTTCTTGTTTGTGATTGTGAACCAAGAATTGCCCAGCAGTATGTTCTTATGCTGTCATTGATTCTTTCTACTCCTGCTCTTGTAAATCCAGATGAATCATCTAGTATAAAAGTAGACCAACTTTTATCAGCCTCAAATCCATGCGCAATGTAATCAATATGATATGTTTTATCACTCTCATAGACTGTAAAACTCATCGTTTTGTTGTCGTATGCAGTATTTACCAAAGGATGATAACCAATATTTGTCCAGTAATTATAAATTGTTCCTAGACCATTATTATAGCTTTGTTTCTGTCTCCAGTCTGAATATAAGTCAACGTTAAACTCCTTGCATATTCTCTCGTATGCGTTTCGGTTATATGTGTTATTAAAAGCATTCCAATTTGAGTCTTGCGGCAATGCTACACTTATCTCAAATAATATTCTTCTGACTTGGTAATAGACATGAAATCGAAATAACGAACCAACCAGAGTATCAGCTTTTAGATGGTTGTTGAAATCAATGCCACATCCAGTTGTCGCACACCAAATAGCAAAGTTTAACTGATTCTGCCAAAATAACATCCAATCTGTTTCCCAGCGTTGGACTATAGCATCTGATTTGACGTATGAAAGTTTGTATTTTTCGAAGACATTGGGAAATAATGCTTTAAAGTCTTTACCGTCTGATGTAATAACTATGTTTTGATTTATTATATCTATCACTTTCTTGCTGAAAGTATTTAAATAGTGAGCATCTGGGTTATATTTGAATTCTTCAGAAATCATTTTTATTTGTGTTTTTATATATATATATTAAAAAAAAATGATTCATACAATTTCAAACATAGACAACTCTATTAATTTGCAACAGTATATCGATAATAGAGATGGAACTAAGCGCATTGGATTAAGGAGTTTTACATACACTATCGGTTGGTATAATATTATTCATGAAACCGCAAAGACAAGAAACCCAGATAACATACAACATTTAGCAGATGGACTCTATAACATTGAAGATTTGAATAGACATTTAGGAATTCTAAATAGGGATATTAACCTGGGCGTTATGGTCCACAATGCTACAGCCATTTTCAATTCGCCAATAGAGACACGATTATCAAGCTGTCTTTCAAAAATGCTGGGATTCGAGGACAGAAAATGGTTAAAAGGTCTTCGTGCTGGAGATCACTCAATTGATTTAGCTCCTTATAAACAGCTATATGTTCATCTGAAACAAGTTAATACAAGTAGTAATTATTTCAATGGTGCACCAAGCACTATTATAGGTGTTGTGCCTGTAGTAAATAAGAAGTTCGGAGATATAGTATATACAAGTTTTTATCCTGAATATCACTGTCTTATGAATGGTGCAATTACTGAATTGAAAATAGAAGTTAGAGATGAGTATGGCAACAAAATAGATAATCACGGTTTGCCTATGAGTTGTGTTTTAGAAATTATTTAAAAAATATATTTTTATAAAAAAAAACAATGAGTATATTTGGACCACCAACAAGACCTAAAAAAACAGAAGACTTAGAGGCTTTGATAAATGATGTTCAAAATTTATATAGGCGAATTATGCCTTTTGTTGACCAGTTTAATCATTTGAAAAATAGAGTTGATAATCTTAAATATGGGATTATAACAATATTTGCAGAGGCTAAGGGCCCACTTGTGTCAAACAGAATACTCTCATTTGGTAATGGTGGAGCAGAAAAAAATGTGGGGCATGTAATGACACGCCGTGGACGGATTATGGGAATAGGTTTAGCATGTGAACGATTAGTTGGTGACGTATCTGTAATAGTTTCTGTCAATGGTGTTGAACAACCAAATTATGGTATAACGCTTCACATCATTCCACGCAATCATGATAACTTTGACGAACCTTTAGAAATTGGTGTTGGTTCTGTTGTTAACTTTGTATGCAAGGTTGCTAACGCTACCGCTGTAAATACGGTGGCATCATTATTAATTGAATTAATTTAATTTTTTATTCATTAATAAAAAAATGCCGAAGCAACCAACAGCACCAAGTTTATATCCTGATTTGCCAGTGGAAAATTCAGTGGAAAACGGACAAAATTATAGATTACAAAAGATTTCAGAGATTGAAAAAAAGTTAATTACAGAACGAGATATACGCCAGTCTCTTTATAAAAAATATAAACGTGGTATTAATATTACAGATGGAATTGACACTACCTTGATATCAGCAGGTGTTATTATGGCTGGGATTGGATTTGTTATTCCAGTTTTGTTACCTTTGGAAATAGCAGCAATAATATGTGGAGCTACAGGTGTTTGTGTTAATTTTATCAGACGCAAGCTTAATGTAAAAGCTCAAAAACATCATGAAATAAAAACTTTGGCAGAGGCTAAGTTAAATAGTATAAAGCAGTTAATATCAAAAGCGTTGAGTGATGCACAAATATCTGATCAAGAGTTTAAGATGATTTTAGATGAGTTAGATAAATATTATAGTTTAAAAGAAGACACAAAACAAAAAAAGGCTGAAATAAGTAAAGTTCAAAAAAAAGAACTAGTGGAGCAGGGAAGAAAGGAAGCAATGGCAACCTTACAAAAAAGTCTAAAAAGTGTGTAATAAATTGTTTTAGTAATGTGTATGAGTACGATCCACCACCTTTGTATTCAAGGTCAGAAAATTGTTGATTTGAATGTTATTTTAATAACAAATCAACAAATTTGTTTTGTATTAAAGAAACATTTTATAATTTTGATAAAAAAATTAAACTTGCAATCTTCACTACCCCTATTTTAAAAAAGTTTTATAAATCAAGTAAAATCACCATTTTATGGTGATTGTGAATTAATACATATATATGTAAATTGGGTGTTACCGGATCAGGATCGAGCGAAGCGAGATCTCTGAGCCGGGACACCCAATTTACATATATATCTCTGCGGGACATATGGTTCTATTTGTATCCTAGGAGAGTCTGCAGACTCTTTTGTAATCCTTTCTACTATGGGTTTTGCATCCCATAACCTTTGCAATCTCCCCCAACCAATATTATACTTTTTTAGTATCTCTGATGCAGACAAAACACCTTTTGATTTTTTTATCTCCTCTATGTCTTCCAAAGAAAGTTTTGTTTTTCCCATTTTTCTTTTATATGTATAAAAAAAATAAAATTAAAATAGAGTATGAAATTAAAACAAGCTATAATGTGTTACAATGAGCTAAATATAACACTAAAATGGAGTACAGCAGAATTAAAATGGGTTTTGGGAGAACTAAAATGGATTGCAGTGGAGTATAAGACCAAAACATGCTATAATGAGCTATAATGAAATAAATTGCTTGTAACAATGCTAAATACAGCATTAAAGTGGATTACAACAGAATTAAAATGGATTACAGTGGAGTATAGATGATTAAATCGACCTTGAAATATTCTAATATAAGCCACAGCAAACTAAAATCAGATTAAACCGGATTAAAAATACTTATACCAATTACTAAAATTATTGATTTCAAATTAAAAATAATAAAAAAAAACCTATTTGAGAAGAGTTTTAAAAGAGTTAAAGTGATTTAAAAATGATTCAGGAGAACTAAAAAGAGTTAAAGTGATTTTAAAATGATCTGGAAGAACTGACCTAAAATCCAAACTAACTCGGAGTGATTTTACTGTTAGCATTATTAAAATTGTTGTCAGTATTACTACCACTAGCACAAGTAATACAAACAATAACTTTAACAAAAAAAAAAAAAACCAAAAACCAAACTAAGGGTTGTAACCGTATGCATCCGTAGCAACCCCACAATCTCTCACACGTCTTTTAGCATAAAAGGGACTTAAGGAAACCTTACTAACTGTAACTCCGTAAATTTGATGTTTCACAGTTCTTAAAAGGTTCATATCGTGCGTGTAAGTTGTTTTATCAAATAAGCATTTTTCATAATGTTCAAAGTTAATATTCTTCATAAGCACATATTCTTTTATTCCTTTCCCTTTTTTTATCATTTTCTCATCAGCCTTTAAAACTGTATATAATTTAGGCCTTAATCTAATATATTTTGCAATAGCAACACCATTACATTCATCTTTCATCTTCCCCAAAACTTTAGCATTGTGATTACTAAAATAAATAGATTTAGGATTAAAATCACAGAAATCAAATTGCTCTTTAGAATTCCACATATCTTTGTAAACATCTTCTGTTTCTATCAAAGCTAAAATTGAATCTGTGTCAGTATAAAGCATTTTACACTTATTTCCATACTTCACCTTTAAACAATTATAATACCAATCATACATCATATATTTTGACAAATCCAACACAGACATACCAACATATATTGGTTTGTTTAAAGTCAAAACAGATCTATTAACATGTAAAGCTGATAACTCATCTAAAAACTTGATATGTCTATTACAATTAGGTTTATTCACTATTTTTCTTATTTTTTCATTCTCTGGCCCATCTGTTTAAACTAATTTGATATCTGTCTTATTACTTAGATTCTCCATTGTTTTCCCAAATACAGAGTTATTCATTAATTTGTAAAAGTTCTTACCAAATTTTGTCTTACATTTTGCTCTTAAACTTGTGTTCATATTTATATACGAAGCCATCCAAGTTTTCTCATCAAACTCTAAGATTCTATGAATTGTTGTAACTTCCATGCCTAAATCTAAATACAACTTTAAGTTTCTATGATGCAAAACATACTTAGTTTTATCCATCAAATTTGGAACAAGTTGAGCGTTATTAATTACACTGTCAGATTGTAACAACCCTAATTGATAATCAGATAACCATTCTTTTTTTATTGCTATTTTCTCAGGAGCAAGTGGATAATCATTATGTTTTTCATGTAAATGTGAAGGATATTTTAAATCACATTCTATCATTTGACCTTTGCCTTCTTTTTGGATTTTCTTTAAGTCTGCCATGTTAAAATCCTCAGAAACACTAACCCACTTAAATCCTCCAAAAGGTAACGGTTGAACCATTGCCCATCCATACAAATTATTAGCATCGTAATACATTAAATAGTCATTTTTCTTTGTGTTGTCATAGCCTTCAACTAAAGGATTGTTAGCTTTGGCATAACGATGAGAAACCATACTTATTCCACCCCTCATTCCTTTTTCTACAAATAAGTGTATATCTAAGTCTGTTAAAAGTTCAAGTTCTATTTTTGAAATTTTTAATAAGGCGTCCTAACTTAAACCAGGTGAAGTGTAGTAATAAGCAGGATCTAAATGATAAGTATTCATACATTGTTTTCTAAAAGATTCAAACACATCTGCAAGTAAAGTAACATCAGATTTTAAGTAAATATCATGATAATCACCTAAGTTTTTACATCCTGTTAATTTGTAAACATTTTGTGCATATTTGTATTCTTCTTCACTTATTCTACTTCCTGATAATTTTCTATAAAATTTTGAAATTTCAGGCAATTCTGGTTCTTCAAATCTTTCAAAAGAATCCATATATTCATAAGGGTAAACTCCTTTTTTAATCATTATATCAAAGTTATCTTTAAATTCTTCTTTGGTTATTTTGAAGTCTTCTTTTTTTAAGTTATCAACCAAGTCAGCAAGTGGAATATTCATAAATTGGTAAGAATCTAAGAATCTCAATTGACCTACACTAAAAGATATGTATTTTTCAGAGTTGTTTGGTATCACTGTTATTTGTCCTGACATTTTGTGAATTTGCTGCATTATTAAGTGAGAATCGTAACATTTTAATCCATGGAATATAACAGGAATTACAGTTTTATCTGGATTGATTTTAACTTTTTTGTAACAATTCATATGTATTGCACCTCTGTATATTCCTGTAAAATGATTGTGATCTTTGATTTTTATGTTTGTCTTGCATTTTCTAAATTTTTTCTCACAAACCCAACATTTTGTGGCTTCTTCAAAATCTTTGTCGTTTTGATCAGTTAAGACTTTAAATTTTGAGTACTTAAATATTTGCTTAATTTTATTCTTTTCTTCTTCCATTTTTTGTAAAAATTGTTCAACTGTATTTTCACCTCTGTAAACTTGTACTGTTGTTTTGTACTCTGTTTTGTCAAATCCATTATCAAATCTTACAACTTTGTACCCAAATCCACATGCTTTTTGTGTGTTTGTTACTTTTGTTTTTTGTGCTTGTTTTTCTTTAAATTCTTTAGAACCTTCTTTAATTTTATTGCCTTTTGAATCTATGCTAATATTTTTGTTTGACTCTTCATTTTCTTCTTCATTTTGATTTAAGTCTTGATTTGAATTTAAATTTTCATTTGAATCTGAAGGAATATCTATGCTTTCAAAATCAGCATAAATTATATAAGAAACTGGGATTTTGTTTTGATGATTATTTAACATTAATTTACTTTTTTCTTTTGTAGGCATTTCAATTCTGCATGTTTTGTTATTGATTCCTTCACAATCTTCTGAGTGTTTTTCTAGGATTCTTTTACTTGAAAATCCCCAGCAACATCTATCATAATATTCAGTTTGTGAGTTGTGGCTGTTATGATCACTTAAAAATCTGTTTAAGTTTTTAATCCAACAATAATGATTGTTTGTTTTATTTTCTTCTATGTCATTTAAGTCTTCTGTTGTCAGGATAAGATTAATTCTTTTTACTTCTTTAGGTTGTTCAGATATGTAGTACGGGAATGACTTAATTTTATTTTTACTTGCAATACAACCGTAAACATTAATTGCAAGGTTATTTTGAGTTTCAAATGTGCTTATTTGATTTAAAGGGGTGGGAAAATCTATACCTTTTATGTTAAAGTCTAATGGTGGGTATTGTAATAATCTATCTGAATGATTATGTGCTGGATGTAGTGCTGAATTTATAGCATGTAAAAAACACTTGTTATCAAGATTTTTTACATTAACAATTGCTTTTTTATCAGCTAGTATTTTTGGTAGTGGCATGTATGATGAACCTTTAATTTTTTTGAATTTTGTTATGTTTAAGTATATTTTGACACAATACTCTATTTCTAATCCAGATGCTTTATTTGTAAATGTTTCTATTGATTGATGTAATTCTGCAGATGCTTTGTTATAGAAATTTGAAATTTTTTCTTTGGATGCTTTTAATAAAGCATATTGGTCACTATGTAAAACAGCTGTAATATGCTCTATTTTTGCTCCATCATCTTTAAACATGTTTATTGTAAGACCTATTGCAAATCTTAAACCTTTCATAGCTTTGATGTCTTTAAAGACTTGTTTTTGTATTTGAGATTTTTTATCAATTAAAAGTACATCTGGATCTTTGTATCTTGTGGCATCAGCTTCGTAAGATTATCGTGCCCTTAATGGTTTATTCTCTTACTGCTCTGGCTTCTGCAAAGTCATTGAGTACCTTCATTGTGGCTTTCTAGGCTATTGTTTTTTTTGTATTATATTTACACGAGCATATTTGTGTTTTACTTATATTGCCTATTGATGCTGCCTTGTTGGTTAGAGATTAGATCATGGCGAGGATTTCTTTATTTACACTGTCCTGTTTTAATGGGATGACAGTAGGGTAAGTGTGAGGTTTGGTGCACCCTAGAACCGGTTTAAACCCCCAGTGGCCTACTTTGCCACTGACCGTTCCAAGGCGGTAGCCCTATTGTCAACCCTTTTTGTGTTTGTGATGTCGTTTGCATTTATTATTGCTTTTGCCTTCTTGTTTGTCTGTTTGCGTGTTTGTTTCTGTGTTTTGTGGTTTACTGTCCTCCTTGAATGCTACTTTCCCTGTCCGATCTTTTTATATTTCTTTTGAAGTAGCCACACATAGGATTATCCACTAGTTTTAATTCATCTTCTTCTTTTTCTTCTTTTTGATTTTGTTTTAGTTCTTGAATTACTTTATCTCTTTGTTTCTTGTATTTTTCATCTTGATTTAATTCTTTTTTAACTTGAGTTAATTCTTTTTTGGCTTGCCGTTTCTTAAGTTTTTTAAGTTTTCTTGTTTTCTTAAGATTTTCAAAAGATTGGCTGGTAGTTGCCCTTACTTTTAAGGCTTTGTTTTCTTCCTTAACTTGTTCTAATTCTTTTTGATTATCTAATGCTTTTAGAGCTGTGTTTAGTGCTTCTGAGTCTATTATACCTGTATTGTACAGGGATAATAAGTTGTTTATTGTTTCTTCTTTATTCATTGTGTTTATTTGCTAAGTACTTTTTCTTCTTTTATATTTGGTAATATTTTTTTTTATTTAATATAAATAAATATATAACAAAAATGACTGAATGTAAATTCTTGAAGAGAGGAATCAATACTAGATGTTTAAATAAAACTACAAAAAACTCACATTATTGTGGGCTTCATAATTATAGAATAAAAACAGGTAAGGTTTTAAAATGTAAAATATGTAATTTGGGTACTACAGCTAAGTATCACATTTGTTGTAAGTGTGGTGCTCAATCAGTTAAGCAATTACGTGAATATTGTTATTATAAAGAATGTTTAAAATTTAGACGTATTGTTTATTTATAGTTTTAATTGCAAACTTGTTTGCAAGCTTAATTTTTAATTTTTAATTTTCAGGGTACATTTCAAACTTTTGTAAAAAAAGTAAGGTGAGTGAAGGTAGATACTTGTGCAAGTTTGTTTTTTTGATTTTTAACGTTGTTCGGTAGGATGTTTTTTTATAAACTGAATTAAGAGGTAATATAATAATTTACTTGTGGTCCAGAACACCCATAATACATATATATAAACGCAATTATGAAAACTAAGATGCAATTAAGAAAGAGGTGCAGTTTACTCGGGAACAATAAGGAAATCCCGCGAGCGAAAAGGAAACTACTATTATATGTATGTCTTGATTAAATTTCTTATTTAGTATTATATGTTTGTTTAATTAACCAAGATATAATGGGGCGATATTACTATATCAATATACTTTATTAAACCCAATTATGAAATTAAGAAACAGTTGTAGTCTACTTGGGAAAGAAAATGAAATACCGCGAGCGAAAAGGAATTTGTGTATTAATTATGTGTTATATTAATGTCTTAATTAAGTTGCTTAGTGACGTAATCGTTTAAATGTTTGATTAATTTAAAAATAATTTGTATCTATCAATATATTTAACTATGAAATCAAGAAATGCAGCTTACCGTGGAGCGAAAAGAAATTTCCGCATGCGAAAAGGAATGTGTGCACTATACGTGTCTTAAGTTGTACTGTTATATAATGATTATTAATTAACTAAGATATATTTGTATCAAAGCATTTTATCGAAAATAACAAGACTTAATGATTACCTCAGTCATTCATTTATATAGACTATATATAAAGGAATTGTAAATGACAAACAAGTTATTATTACAGATACATTTAATTTCATATTTTTAATTTTATATTTCAGATTGAAAACATAATCATTTATCAAAACTGGAGTTACATTACAATATGCTTTATTCGACTACATCTAATATGTTTAAACTTCTTTTTTTTTTTTTTTTTATAATATCACCGATATTAGGTCAACAGTTCTATACATTACAAACAGTTACATTGGCACCATATACAAACTTTACCGGAAGCGAAGGAGCAGATTTCGGGTCCACTATGTTTTCCTTATTCAAGCTATTGGTAGCCTTTGAATATAAATAAACAAACTTGTATCCTTCAAAAAAAAGATTTCTGTTCATGATTGCATTAACAATAAAATGAAATGATTATGTGTTCTTCTTTTATTGAAGAAAAATAAACTTTCCGAGTACCCCAATCAGAAAATATAAAAGCGGGTACGATCGGACTGCGATACTTATACAAGTACATGTGCAGAACTTCATCTCATCGACCTTAATGACACATTTGTTTTAAATAATAAAATAAAAACAAACTTTATTGTGACATATGTTGCAGGTGGCTGCATGTATGATTCTGCACAAACGTTAAAGTAGTTGTGCCTGTGTTATACTTTCTTGTTCCTACGATGCAAAGGACCCCGTGACTCTTCCCCGCAAAACTCCTTTAAACAAGAAGCAGTCCATGGGAACTTTAACCTCAAGTGTGACCTTGACCTTTGAGCTATGGACCTAGGTCTTGCGCGCGACACGCCGAGTCATTATGGTAAACAGTTGTGCCAAGTTATTTCAAAATCCCATGACGCATGACAAAGTTACAACCCAGAGAAGCCTATTTCTGACATTGAACCTCCAAGTGTGACCTCGACCTTTGAGCTACGACCTGGGTCTTGTGTGCGATACACCGTCGCATTATGGTGAACATTTGTGCCAAGTTATTTCAAAATTCCACGATGCATGACAAAGTAACAGCCCGGACAAGCGTATTTCTGACATTTAACCTCCTATTATGACCTTGACCTTAGAGCTACGGACCTGGGTTATACGCGCGACATGCCGCTTTATTATGGTGAACATTTGTGCCAAGTTATTTCAAAATCCCAAGGGGCATAATAAAGTTACAGCCCGGACAAACCTATTTCTGACCTTTAATCTCCAAGTGTGATCTTGACCTTTGAGATACGGACCTGGATCTTACGCGCGACACGTCTTCTCATTATGGTGAACATTTGTGCCAAGTTTTTTTAAAATCTCATGATACATGACAAAGTTACAGCCCGGACAAGCGTATTTTTTATTTTATATTTAACCTCCAATTGTGACCTTGACCTCTGAGATATGGACATGGGTCTTGGATGCGACACCCGTCTCATTATGGTGAACATTTGTGACAAGTAATTTTAAAATCCCGCGATGCATGACAAAGTTACATCCGGACAAAAAGATGACAGACGGACGGAAGGACGAGAGGCAAACCTGAAGTTCCCTCCGGTCTGGACCGGTAGTGGACTAATAAAAACAAAACGTGCGTGTATGTATATACGTGTACATATACCTATATTAAAATGGTTGCGTTAAAGCAAGTTGATTTCTATTTTAGTAGCGTATTTATTTTATGAAGGTATTCATAATTTTGATATGCACGGAAGGGTATCTTGATCAGTTAGAAAGGTGTCCATGGATAATATATACACGCGCGGTGAGTTAAGTTGCAGATCTATCGTCACACAAGATAGGTGTAGACTACTTTAGGCCAACTTTCCTATTTAAGAAGTATGTGTAGGTCGTTTAAGCTCTATACCACAGAGGCATTGCTTTGTTTATTCATTCTGTGTGCTTCGATATCTCGGTAGCGTGACTGAATATAAAAACTGAGTGACTGATTCACACTCAAAACGCAAGAACAGTTTCCGAATGGGATTCCGAGTGTACTTTCATGGCTGTCCGAACGTACCATCGAAGGCGTCCGATCGTACCTGCAAAAGTCCGAATGCACCATCTCTCTGGTGACAGCTCATTAGACCTCTTTATTTCATTGGAATTTTCTGGTATACGACTACAATGCTATAAAATTTATTCTGGAGATGTTGTTGAACTATTAACGTCATGTATAATAAAGCGCTCAATCGCTACGGATACGATAACACCGACGATTATTAACGAAGGTGTCCGAACGTACTGGGTTTGACCCTATATTATTTCAGCATAAAACTAAAACAAGAGGTCAATGACCTTGAAGCTCTACTGATAAATTTTGATAGCTAGATCAGCAATGGGAAGTTTTATGGAAATAAGACCGACACTTTCAGAGAAGTAGTCACCACAAGTTTTTCTTAATCACTCTGTGTAAAAAAAGATGGTCGCTGGCGGCCATGTTTGACATAGAATCAAAATAAATTTAGTTTAGGACCAACTAAATGTCATGCCAGTCATTTTAGTAAAGGTTCCAAATCAATATCAATTATCGTTTATGAGAAGTAGTTGCCACAAATTTATTGAATTGCCGGTCAATCTGATTTTACTTGGGACTAACTGGACATCAAGACCAACATTCGTGTAAAGTTTTATTTTTTAAGTCATTTTGGTAAAGGTACCAAACCGATACCACTTATGTTTTTAGAGAAGTAGTTGTCACAAAATTGTATTTAAAAATCAGTTTTTAGCCATGGCGTCCATCTTGAATTTTAGGCCAACCTTATTTTTACTTAGAACCAACTAGACATCAAGAGCCACATTCCTATATTCCTAAATATTATGATTCATTATGCAACATTACCTATGCAATATTATAATCTCATTCAGTTTTATCCTGGTCTAAAGAATATATCTTTTTCCAGCTTATAAAAATGTCATAATGCTACCACTATAAAGCTGTTTCAATTAATCCCAAACAACATCAACCTGAGTATATTCTATTTGCTGCTCAACTGTAATTTCTCCAAATCACCCTGGAATGATCCCTATTAATAATTATAGCAGGTGTGTGACCAAGTCACAGGTCATGTTATGCAATTTCTCTAGAGTCTTAGGTTACCAGTACAAGTAGATATATAATCCATTGGGGTTAAACGATAACATTTATCAAGTAGGAATCATTTCCAATAACCCAAATATAGATCCTTTTAGCATATTGTCTATTCGTAAACGTAAACATGGTCTCCGGAAGAACCATAATCTTAAACGTACATTTAAGAAAGTCTTTACTGTTGCAGACCTTTATTCTATTTATAAAATTCGGGTAGACACGCCCTCCTTAGCAAAGTAGTCAGTCTGTCATTTTCTTGCTTACAGAAACTTGACGAAGAAGCGGATGCCATTTATGTCCGTACTAATCCATTATATGAGGTTGCATCTATTATTCAAAGTTACACGCAACATATTTTGCGTCCACATATAGATGGTCCATCTGACCATCAAAGGCATTTTTTGAAGATATCTCGATCTCAAGATCAGAAACTATCATTGAAAATAAGATTTCTAGTAGATTTCTTATACTTGTAACAAATAACAGGAGTCTCAATATTCTTGAAATACTTTGGAATTTCGTCAGTCACCCGCATATCATTAAAAATACCGGCTAAATTAATGAAATCGATGCCTTTATCAACATAAGTTAAACGTACGACACCTTAAGAAGGGTATTCAGAATTTACATACTAAATTTGCTCTAGTTCCAGCAAAGCTTCCAACAATATAATTATTGTCTGACGACTACATTATATCAATACTTTGAATGCTGAGCTAACGAGCACTTCTGCTTACCTGACTACACCTCTGCTGGAGACGGACATTGTTTCCCAGCATGTGACCTTTATGGAGACTATAAAGGTTTCTGTAAGTAGTAAGCAGACGAAGCTCCCTACAATGTACTGGATACCCAAACTTCACAAAATTCCTTACAAGGCACGTTTTATCGCTAATTCTAGTTCATGCTCCACGACCAATATATTAAAACTATTGACTTCCTGACTTTCCGCGATTAAAGAACATATTGTAAAATATTGCGGAAAGGCCTTCGAGAACTCAGGAATCAATCTGTTTTGGTCTATCAAGAACTCTGGAGAAGTTCTTGACAAACTACGGTGTAAGCATTGTCTTGCCTCTTCTCTAAGCATCTACGACTTTTCTACACTGTATACTACACTACCACATAATCTTATCAAAGAAAAATTGCTTCAGCTTATTCAGAAGACCATTGCTAGAGAAAGTACAACGTTTCTAGCTTGTAATAATGTCAGGGCTTTCTTTACTAACGCCTCTATTGATAAGTATAATTTGTGGACTTGTACTGATGTTTGTAGAGCCTTATCTGTTCTTCTGGATAACATCTTTATAAGATACGGTAAAACTATTTACCGCCAGGTTGTTGGTATTTCTGTGGGTACTAACTGTGCGCCACTTGTTGCAGATTTGTTTTTGTACTGCTATGAAAGAGATTTTATGTTGAGTTTGTCACCTGCTAGCCAGGGTGAAATTATTGATGCATTTAATAATATTTCTCGGTATCTTGATGACATACTCAATATTGATAATCCGTTCTTTGCTCATACGGTTACTAACATGTATTCACCAGAGCTCACGTTGAATAAAGCCAACAGTTCGGATACAGTAGCAGCATTTCTCGATCTTCATCTCTCGATTTCAAATGATTGTATTCATACTAAAATCTATGATAAGAGAGATGATTTCAATTTTAACATCGTTAACTATCCACATGTACCTCGTGCTACCTCATACGGGGTGTATATCTCCCAGCTCATTCGATTTGCTAGAGCGTGTAATGATGTTATAGACTTCAATGATCGAAATCAAGTTATTACAAGTAAACTTCTTCAGCGGGGTTTTCGTTATTACAAACTACGTAGATCGTTCTCTAAATTCTATCGCCGCAACGAGGGCCTGCTGTAAAAGTACAACACCAACCTTAAAACACTTCTGCGACTAGGCATATCACAACCCTCATTTTATGGAGATGTGGTCTATAAACTTCGAAAGTTAAAGGGGTCTGACGGGTTTCCTGACCGCTTTAAAAAGGTAATCAGGAAGTTCGTCAGAAAAGGATATAACCCTTTGGTTTTACAGCGCACTGCATGTTTAGTGATTGAACCCTCTACAGTCAGTCATTACGCTTCACCTTTCACTTGTGCGATGACTGGACTACCTCTTGGGACTCTATGATTGTACCTGCTGAAACCCCAACTAAGGGTGTTGGGTGCATGAGCTTTCGTCCCTCGAGTTTTCTGGTCGTACCCTAGATTGGTTTTCTCTTTAGCTGCAACTACTATGGTTATTCAGTACGATTCTGGATACATCCTGAGATGTTTATTATTATTTTTGTATGTGGTCCTTTAGTTAGTTTCGCTGGATGTGGACTTTATTGTTAGAGAATTACTTTTGTTGGGATGTAGTTTTCTTTACACTGTCTTGTCTATTTGGGCGCTGAAGACAGGATAATAGCGAGGATTGTGCGCATATAAAATCGGTTCAAACTAACCAGTAGGCCTTATTGCCTACTGACCGTTCCAAGTCGGTAAACCAGTCATAACAACCCTTTCTGTTGTTTTTTTGTCTCTTTCATTGTATTTTCGAGTCCTTGTTTGCAGTACAGTGCGGACTTGCGATGCCGTTGCGTTTTGACGTTGTGGTTTCTATAGGACCGTATATCTCATTTTTGCTCTTGCTTCAGTTGTTGTATTTCATCAATCAGAAACAAAATAAAATCTTAAAATCCTACTATTTGTTGTTCCAGTCATTTTGGTAAGGTGCCAATTCAATATCACTTACGGTTTTTGAGAAGTAGGTGCCACAAAGTCGCATTTTTTAAATATATTTGTAGCTGTGATGGCCATCTTAAATGTCCGGCAGACCTGAATTTTTACTAGGATCAACTAGACATCAAGGGCAACATTCCCGTCAAGTTTCATAACATTCCATCAAGTAGTCTCAGAGGAGTAGTCGCCACAAGTTTTTCATATAGCTATATGTAAACAAAGACGGCCGCTGGTGGCCATGTTTGATTTCCAATCAAAATGAGCTTTGGTTAAGACCAACTATGAAATTCCATCAAGTAGTTTCAGAGGAGTAGTCGCCACACAAAAAAGTTTATGGACATACGGGCGGACGTTGGTGGAAAAATAAAGGATAATGCATGTTTAAGGCACTGACAATTTTAATTAAAATATGCTCAATTTCTACCTTGATGACTGGATGAAAAATAGAATAATTCAAAGTCACTGTAAACAGAGCTAATTAGACTTTGTATTTCCTGCTGAATGGCGTTAGACTGTTTTAAATTATTGACCAAAACCATCACTGTCATTAATCAAAAATCTATATTTTATGAAGAATCATCGACATTAGCATTGCTTATATTTCCATGCAGTCAACCTAATTAAATATAACACGCACATTGCAAGATGCAGCATTCCATACAATCTTATTGTTTGTAGTCAATACTCGTCTTCAAGTATTGTTCCAGCTATTTTGCTGAACATCATAGATATGACTGACATGAGCAACATCAACTTTACCAAGTTAAACGAGCCGCTCTATGCAAGAAGTAAGTCACGTGCTAGATTAGTGTGAAATATACATCAAGGTGTAAATCATTTTGGTCGGTGTGTAGTAGTGACCGAAGGTAATCTTTTGTTCAATAATTAAAGATCATGACGGAACACTTGACCTAGTACAGTATCCATGTTATCCAATCAAATAACCGATGTATTTTTTTATCAGCCAATGAGACAAATCCCGTTCACTACAATGTGGTAAAGTGAAACAATGGCGATTCAATCGAACCAGTTTGTAAACTCGTAGGGCAATTAAACGATTGTGGCAATTTGACGGCATTGTTTGATGAGATATCGACGCATGTCGTAAGGCCAAAAAAAATGGGTGTGTTTTTTATTGCATGCTATAAAAAAAATAGGGTAAGTCGGTAGGTTTTTTTTTTTTTTTTTTTTTGCTTTTTTTTTTTGTATTTATCTTATAAACGCCACACATGTTGACGATACAACTGAAAGTTTCTCTGTGATGTCAGTTTACCTCGATATATTGTGATAAATCATTGATCAGAGCAAATTAAAAAAAATCATAAAATGTTTTAGGGTCGGCCCCTTAAAAATAGGGTCGGTCGGGCCACCCAAAACACAGTTGTTGTTTTTTGGCCTAATGAATAGGTGTGCATTTATTTTATTTCAAAATGCCATGTTTGTTTTTAATAAATCCGAGATAAATGACGGAATGGCATGTTTTTGTTTTGAAGCAGATCACCTGCGACCTTAGGCTTGGCTTATTTTGATAATTTTTCAAAGAATTTGCATCTCAAAAAGATATATTAACAGACAAACCACTACATACCAGTCAGATTTATAGGCATAAACCGTGCTAATAATTTCCAACACAGGAAAATGAGCTTGTTGATTTATCTACATGAAGTCTATAATGAAAGTGGAAGTAGGAAAAACCTTTTGTTTCACCTAATGCATCTGTTTTTTTTTTAATCTGGTGTTGTCTAGATAACAAATGCAAAAGTAGAAAAAAGGTTTGTTCGACCTAATGCATCTTTTCTTTTAATCTGCCTGCCCTTTTGTAATTACTGCACTAGGAGCATCATGTACGTGTTAATTCCATCGGGTCTACCAATATCTAATATTACCGTATTGGTACCAGCTTTATCTAATTTCCTACCCCATTTGCATCAGTGATGTCTTATCGTGGGGTATCCCTGCCGACACCCCCTCTCCCACAGGTGGAGGAAAACACTGGTAACAACCTATAGCTGGGATCCTTCTTAATTTAAGGAATTAATTTTACATTGAAATCATCTAACAAATTATGAAATTTAAAAAAAAGTAATTATAGAAAAGTATTCCACTTGAGGCAAGTGACTTTTGAAAATGGGGCAATTGGGGCAATTGACATTTGGGCAGGGCAAGTGGATTTTCAAAATATTTTGAGACCCCTGACAGGTTTCACAACTTTAAAATTGTCAAAGTATACTCAATGCTTTATGTTTAGAATATTTGTGAATGAACACAGTAAGATGTTTACATAATTTTATGACTGGGGTCACTTTTTCAAGGTTTTTAACGAATAAGTGAATTTCGAGCACCCCTGTAATAAAAAAAATCACCAAAACAGTTTTTAACCCCAAAGTTTTTTTTCGTAGTTAAACATTGTAGATGTAGATAATAGAAAAGTAATGCAAATCTTAGATTTTTTTTTTAACTGGAAAAAAATCTTGTAGCATTGCATATCTTTAGGCCTAAAAAAAAGGGTTGTTTCCTGTTACCCGACCGACCGAACCGAACAAAAAGGGTTGTTTCCTGTTACCCGACCGACCGACCCGATCGTATTTTGTATAAAGTTATTTTTTTTTCATAGCGGTAAAAATATTGCGACGATGACGACGCAAATTATTATACCAGTCCCGTCGCTTAGCAATGACCGTTTCCGTTTTCGATTTTCAATGCATACGTCTTTTTGTCATTGAAAGTTGTTCATTTGAAGTTCGCTTTCTCATCAAAATCAAGCATACGAAGTCAAAAACGTATATAAATCTCAAGATAAATGTTTCAATTTACTTGTTGTGAAGATATACATTCAAAATCGATTGAATATTGTGTTATATACGCGTTTTACCTGCGACCCACATTCGCGGATTACACAAAATGTCTGCCATTTGCATTCAATTTTATCATCATGTTTTTTTGTTCAAAGCATAATTCGCTGAGCCATAAGCTTGAATCTTACAAATATTATTGAAATTTCGAAGGTTAAATATTATTCTAAAACTAAGATAGATGATGGATGTTCTACAATTCGGAAGATTTCAATTGATGAAAATATACTGTTTTTTGGAAGAGGTTTCCCCGGAAAACATATCATGTGATACCTCTATTTTTAAACTTCCACTCAAAACTGAGCACACTAGCCAGAAGCATATCGACCTATTGCGAATATCGCGTGTTGCTTACATAAGCTACGGTCCGCAATGCACTCGTCAGATACACATAAGACGATTTGGGGTAGAAATTTGGGAGTTTTCCCAGAATCCCTTATATTTTATGACTACAGAGTACCCGTATCTGCAGCTCTCTATGTGTACCAAAGAAACGCAACACCAACAATATACTTGTTTTATGCACAGACATTAATAAACAGATAGGAAACTTCCTATCTTAACCTGAATGAAGTAACAAAAATATCATGTGCCATCTTAACTTTTCCTCTATCTCCTCTTTCAATTATTCACTGATTTTGATGACAATACATTCAAAAGATTCATAGTGAATAGAAAATGGGATTAGAATAATTTGTTTGTTTTCAAAATAAGAAATTGTATAAAAAGATGTTTAAAGTTAAGTTCACTTTTCTCTTCAAAATCAAATATTTGACATAGTCAACGTTTCTGTCAAACTCCTTTTTTGCTCTAAATGTAAGAGAAAGCAAAATACTATCATTGGAAAGAAAATTAAATGTGTGATGCGATTTTGGCATGAATGAAACTTGTATCTGTACAACACTTCATGATATGTGTGTTTTAAGTTGGGACATATTTTGTGAAATGTTCGGACTATTATTAGATCATTTTCGTAGTGTCCAATTTATTTGTTTTTAGGTCTATGTTTTATGCATCATTCAACTTAAAGTCTTTAAATCTGATAGTGCTGTTATATATAATTTGGAACAAACTGATATTGAGTTCTTACCCCACCCCAAAAATAATCCGACCTACCGACCCCCGTTGTTTTTGGCATGTAACAGGAAACATCAGTTGTTGTTTTAGGCCTTACTGATTTATTTTCTGAAATATCACATTGGTTTAGGTACAAGCCTGTTTATGTACTTCTAGCCTCATAAACAGTACCTATTTCACACACCTGATACACCTACTCCCAGAAAGTTGATCCACCCTCCCATGTTTGAGCCCTCGTTCTCAAAACAAAAAGTACTAATTTGTAACATTCCACGAGTTAAAAATTGTTGGAAAGCATGTTTTAAATTTAAATAATTTATTTATGGTTTACAGAGCGCTGGAATGACCCGTGTCTACAACGTAATTGGCGTAACCAATGTAAATAGCAATGCAAAACCCGATAGGTGACGCCGCGTCAGCTATATTTAGAATTTAGAAATATCCCAACCTGGAGTTGGGTACGTCAAATTACGCACCTTTTATGTGCTAAGACACTAAAAAGTGGAACTTTTTATGTTGAATATAGAAAAGAAACACTGCATGAATTACGTAATTGACCTCGTGGCCTTTATTATTTATTGGTAGATGAAAAACGAATGGAAGCGAATTGCGGTTTTCGGAAGTTCAGTATTAAATCGGATGATTACGCTCTAATTTATGTACATGTACAAATAACGTACTTCAATAATTAGTCTTCAATTTGTTTTATAATTAATCTCACAAAATTGGCGTAGTCATGAAGTATTTGCGCATTGTTCAACACCTGCTAACATTCATAAACGACAACTCTTGTCATGTGGCGGTAATGCGCATTCGAGTCTTATTTTGAACTAGAAACTTGTTCCGACTAATAATTCTCATGAATTCTTCTCTGAAAAACACTAAATATTCATACCTATGTTATCATTCATCAAGAGAACTTTTGGCTCTTTTAGGCTTATTTACTCTGTTTTCAGAATTGTTCAAATCAGACCTTGACATTGTCACGATAAGTCATGTAGGCCATCTAATGCGAGTACTCATTTGTTTACATAGCAAAAATGACAGGTTTAACACCAAATTGTGGAAATAGTAGCAAATAATTCAAACGAAAAGGGAAAAAAACATTCATTTGACACATTACTTTGTAAATAAACATCTGTATGACTTTATTTCAAGGGGAAAACAATATTTATCAGCTAGGTTATATTTTTCAGAACATTTGGAAAAAAGGCTTGGTTCATAAACTTATTTGTTTTCCCTCAATGGACTATTTTGATGATACTATTTAGAAATACTAATCAGTTTCCTAATATTTTCTAATTTGAAAAATGCCTTTGCATTGCTACATGATAGCGGAAACTTGTGAACGTTTATCACCAGCAGGTGCGAGCCGAGATTCCGGACCGAAGTCGCTAATACTAATAGACCTATGTTTCCAAATGATGTTAATAATAAATAGATGCCTGCATGAATGCAGCCTTATCATTATAAAATCGATGACGAAAGGAAACTGAATTTGCAATCAATGTAATCTTCAAGGTTAATGTTTCAGGGTCACGAGTGTGTGGGTGGAGTAATCATGCGTGCTTTTGAGGTTTAAACTGTATTCTTCAGTTGTTATACTGTTTACTTGTTTTTCCACATATTCATTTAGAAACACTTCTGTCATTAACAATCACTCCTACCATTCTTTTCCCGTAAGACATGGCCGCCATGTTTTTAACCGTCAACAACGCCCTCTACCGAATCTTCATCTTACCTGGAGCAAATATCAAATACGGAAATTTGAAAATGAGATTTTGTTTTAATTTTTGTAAAATTAGTTTTAACATTAATATAATCATTTAACACTGGTTAAATATCGTTACTAAATTTTAACATTTGCCATATATATCATTTCAATATTTTGGCCCGAAACATGCGGTCTGCTTAATGGCTGTTTTTATGTACCTGAAAATAAATACAAGCTTTTAATAAAACAGCATTTTTTTTCCATTTCTATATAAAATTAAAAAAAAAATCATTTTCAAATAAAACATGGTTCTTTATGTAAACAACATAATTCCAAAGTAAAACGACAAAATCCCTAATTACCTTGGTGAAATCCCCATTATAAATATTACGGAGAACAAAATATGTTACCCTAATCCAGCGGTCCCCTTAATAAAGTAAATAAAATATATTCGGTCTCCGTAATGACTAGTTCCCAGGTATATATATATTTATATATATAACTTCATTTTCGAAATTCAAAATCTATAGAAACAATATAAACTGCTTTTGCCAGAAAGGCCAAACCCCGAAACTGCAAGGTCAAATTAAGAGTTGCCATATCATAATTCATTTTACGCTTATTTTAAGAACCTTAGCCTAAACTTTCTGCATTTATCCATTATTAATCTGCACTTATCCATTATTATTTGACCTGAACATCTGGATAGAGTTTTAATAAACGGTTAAGTGGTGTAAGTTTGTCGTTATTTGGCGGGTTAGTTTCTTTAAAAGCAATACGAAGTCTATGTTTATGGTTCGTTGCGAGATTGGCATAGATATACAGCTGTTAGAAACTGTTTATATACATAAAATGCATGACGGATACGAATTAAAATATATTTAGCGGGTTTTTATTCTGCGAGATCAAAACTTGGTTTTGGGGCTTGAAACGATGGATCCTCGTCAAATCTCGCCCACCAGATATGTATAGGGCACAATATAAACCCGATGAGGTTAGGGTTAATGACCTAAATATTGCTACAAACTCATTTGTAAACAAAGTAGGTGATAAAAAATTAGGCAAATATGATGGGAATATATTTTTAAAGGTTCTGATTTCAATTGGAGGTGGGTAATTTTAAAATTACGAAATGTGGAATGTTGTTGTTTTAAAATAACAATCGTTTGTGAACACGTTTCAGCGATGTTTAAACATTGACAGAATTGGCAATTCGTGTCAATGTCAAACATAAAATTTGTTTAAAGCAATACGTTTTTTTAATGAAATAAGTTTGTTTAATATATGGGAGGTAATTGTGATACGCTGCTTAGAAAATAAAAAAATAACAATATATATATGAAAAACAAATCCTTACCTATCATTTTTAATATATTCAAACACTTATATCAATTCATATGTTTAATCTGTGTCCCTTCAAATTCGTACTAAGCTGTATTTGTTCAGTATATAAAGTATCTTGAGAACTTATGAGCTTGGGCAGATGGGGTTGCCTTTCAGTATGACTATGCGTACATTATTAACGACTATTATTATGGTATGTATTTGATCGCCGTTGACAACATCAAAGCACTGAAAGTGCTGATGGACGGTGCCACTCAGAAAGTATATATCAAGATAAAAGTCCGAAAAACACTGGTTTGCATACAAAGGTGGTGAACATTTGTGCAAACTATTATTGAAATCGGATGAGGCGTTACCAAAGTTATGGGAACGGATGGAAGGACAGAAGGACAATGGCAATTCTATATCACTCCACCTAATCGGCGGGGGACAAAACGTGAAGTTATGTAGAAATGTTTAAATGTTATAAGTGTCAAAGGGGAATAATTATAAAATGAAAAGGTCAGAGAAAGTTGGTCACAACATACATATACATGAGTTCTCGGTTCCTTTCGAAAACCAATCAGATTCAATCATACATGACAGAGTTATTGCCATTGAATGTCTGAAAAACAGGCTTTATGCGTTTTCGGCGGCAATATGGCTACAACAAAACAAATTTTACTGAATTAGGATAAGTATCAAATAATAATAATAATAATAATAATAATAAATACACGTAGTCTGATGTAACGGTAGTATTGTTCTAAATTCCTTAAATATAAATGCTTTTTAAACACAATATTTATAATGGTAATAAGATGTGATAACTGCCATTGATAGAACGTAATAATTATAATTATTCCACTGTAATATATGTATTCATTCTCTAAATGATGTATGTTTGTTTGTACTTGTACTCTTCTCTGAAATATGGTGTATTGTATTCCGCCTTGTTTAGGCAATAAACAGGTAAATGTTATGCCAGATAAAATATTGAATTGCATTGAATCGAATTGATGAAAATAATTGGTTTGATAAAGGGATGTCCGTGGTACTTAGTAAATATAATCACTTCTCATGTGCATTTATGCACGGGTTTTGATAGTTACCATAATGTAATGTGCTAAAAAAGTTTGAATTTAATATCATGGTAATCGAATTATTTTCTCTTCAAATGTGCATGTAATGCATGTAATTATTAAAAGCAAGCTTAATTACATCAAAATCAATATTTTGCAGACAAGGTGTCCATAGATTAACAAGTGTTTGCCAAGGATAATCTTTATTATTGGTATACATATTGCTGATTAGTAATGTATTAATTATGTATTCTGCTGTGTTGAGATTTGTGAAAGCCACTTGCAATCTGCTTAAGTGTTTGTCACACCTTTAAATTACCAATTTGAATTGTTACGTTATTTAGTGTCATTAATTTATTGGTCATGTTATTAACCCAATTTTGGATATTTATTTAATAATGTAAATTACATTACACCTTTATTTGTGATAACTGTTTCACAAATGATGTACGGTACAGCACGGATACTATTTATTATCCAATTACATCTGATATGCATATATTTCGTGTTTGCATGCTAATTGTTCTAATATATGATATAAATAAATTAATAAACATTATCGTTTGTCTTTACATACGTACTTCATACACTGATAATATACCGATAATTGCTATTAGATTCGTTACTAAACTATTAATTGTTACTTTGGGTATTTTCCGTAATACGCACCTGCTGTTTTCGTTATATTTCGGAATGTACGGTATGGTACGGTACGGCTTTTACTCCCCACCTCATGTTGACGCTTGTTTACGTTATAAGACATATGCGCAATAATTTGTCCAGGATCAAAATCCTTCAAAAACAGCCTATTACTTAAACTTAGGTTAAAATCACTCAATGTTTACCAACGCTAACATATTTATCAATATGTTGTCAATATACGGATCTTTTGCCCATTTACAGTCTTGCAAATGATACTACATTTATCGAGCTGTAATCTGGTGCTCTTTGGTTTCTAATAGATATGTTTTGTACGCCAGAAGGCACCGTCCAAAAATGCAAAAGGATGTGACAAGCAGATGTTATGAGTGGAACGTACTAAAGTCATACATGTTAGATTTCCTTGATATCTCTAGAGAATTAAATGCAAATGGATGATAAATAAGAACCTGCATAGCTAAATGCGAATGAAGCATTAAGTTATCTCACGATAGATCTAGATACTTGAATCGATTTTGTTACAGGAAATTTGCATATCAATAAAACATAATAGTAACGATTGACAAAATTGAAACCTAATTGACATTTAAATATTTTAAATGTTTTTCAAACGAAAATGGAATTTCAACAAAAGCTATAAACCTATACAATTAATATTGCTTAATATACGAAGTTTGGAAATATCAGAAACGTTGAACGCTACGATTCGTTTCGCTGCTTAATGGAATATTTATGAGTAAAACAATGGGCACGTATTAGTTCCCAGACAGTCTTTGAATTTTCATAGTTTTACCTATAACTTACTACTTTGATAATGATGGTTCCGGAGTAACGCCTTGTTGACTGCGTCTGTACCTTTCGACTTTCTCTGTTCGCAGAGAAGAGTCTATGAATGTTTAAACAGTTTAATAACAACTTCACGTGCTTCACGTGCTATTGCTCTGCGTTCTGTGAATGGTACATTTCAAGTGTGACCTTTGTGACGACTTTCACAATTCTTACTAGTTTCCAGGCGCAATAACCATCAACAGTTAAAGTATGGCTTCTTTTGTTTAGTGAATGCATTATATGCTATAAAGTCCCCATGGAGGGGAACTTAACAGACACCACGTTATAGGATTTAAGTTATGTTAATTGGATTGTTTACTGCCAAATCTCGCACAATGGCTTCGTTTTAAATTTGTATAGGATTAGACAAAAGCTTCTTAAAATCAAATTAAATCCGTATAATTTCCAACCAGTTAATCCGAAAGCGAAGAATGAGAAACCGTTAAAATACGATAATCAATAGTATGATTGCTGGGTAAGAAAAATAAATATTCAAACGAAGCCTTAACGTATGGAAACAACGTCTTGTATTTGCGACAGTCAAGGAGACAATTCAAAATATATGGTAACGAGGTTGAAAATAGTACTCAGATAGCACATCAGATAATAATGGCAAAACAATAGCATTATACTAGTATACCTCATGTCAATCTTAAATTCCCATAGACAGCTATTTAACATTTCACGCTGTCGTACGCTGTTGTACTGTCACACCCAGGAGTGACGTCACTGGAGGGCAGCATTTGTTTTAATGTTACACTCCCAATCGTATCAGCCGAAATCAATGTCAGAGTTTATAAATATATATTGTTTTTTCTCATGGCCAACACGATATGCCCAAATGAATCGTTGAACACTTTATTAGTATAAATTATGTATTATGTTATTTATATTTCTAAATACTTGATGTAATGTGATTTTTTTTTAAGGATATGAATAATGTATTTGATGACAGTAACGTGGTACTTAAGTCAAAAGTGATTAATAAATAAATAAAAACATCCACGTTTTAATGAGAACGAAAAAGACCTTTTTATTACATGTTTCATTTCCCCAAAACAACTTCCGACCTTTTCATATTTCTTCCACTTTCTCGGTAAAATAAAATAAATATTCCATCCCAGTGAGGGCGACAGTAGATATTGTCAACCTTAAAAAAATAATGTCAACCTCCGCTTCGCCTCGGTCGAACTGATTTTCCTAAGATTGACAATATGCACTGTCACCCTCACAGGGATGCAATGCTTACATAATACCGTAAACATTAACAAAGGCAACACAAAATCAAGGCAATATACTCAAGAGCCAAGCCCAGTATATATTCACCGTGCACAGACCAAACAACAAGGCTGGAAGTAGTTAAAAGTCGAACATGAAATGTAGCATTCACAGAACACAGTCGACCAAAAACAAGCATACAAAAATAAACAATATTTACAAGGAGAAATGCAAGCAAAGAAAGCGAAAATGGCTGACAATAAGGGTACCGCTTTGGAACGGTCAGCGGCAAAACGTTCGGTGAGAGTTTAAACCAGTTCACTCAAGTGAAAAGAAAACAATAGGATTGTATTTAATTAAACAATATAGCACAAGATGCATTAGAGGACTGCGGACGCTCTATTGGCTCACATGGCTCATATATAATAGTACGTAGGTAAAACAAAACTACCTATAATCCAAAGGATTAACCTACATAGATTTGACATTAAAACCCGCAAACTCTCCGGGTCGCCAGTCGCAGAACATTTCTGCTGTACAGGACATGTTTTGCGGATATATCCCTTTGTTGCATAGACCACAACCCAATTGGTCAGATCACACTCGAAAATCACGCGAATCGTATTGGATCCGCCAATTCAACTCTATTCAACCGTTGGGAATAAACAAAGAGGATGACATCCGCATCTCCAGTAACAATAACTTATGCATTTACATGCCGGCTTATTTGTTCATTACTGTGAAATACTGGAGTGATATCGAACTGATTGACCTCTTATTTAATAATTTAATAAAAACGTATATTCTAGCTTAATGCTCGATGTGTGTATGAAATCAGATGTAACATCACTTTTTTTTAAAAAATCTATTCGTTTTAAGAATAGTTTGCATCTATGATCTAGACAACTTAATTACAATGTCAACCTGCCCTAGGTTTTATTTTTTTTTTAAAAATGTATATACGTTGGAATTTGAACTAAATACATTTACTTACCATTTCTATTAAGGACATGCTATTAAAGTCGTTTTAACAATGTCTTTATGCAACATTTGACTTTAATTATTATAATATAACAATGTATAGATAGTTTTTAAATAATTACATTTCATAATGAATTTAATGTAGGAGTTTATATGGAAAAACATGTCGAAACACTGTAACGGTTAGAGTACGCTATTTTAACGTCAACTTCCATTTAAAATGTCAGCATTTTATAAATTAAAATGTTAGTATTTTTTATTTAAAATGTCAGCGTTTTACTTACGCGACGTCATAACTGACGACGTCAATTTCGATTTTTGAAAGTAAACACTTTTTGACGTTCACGACGTTTACTATCGGTCTGAACATTTGTTACTTTCTCGGCGTTTATAGCGTTATATAATTACGCGATTATTCTTTATTTATTGTAAATCTAAATGGGCCTCTTTTTCGGGCATTCTCTTCTAATATCAGAACATTTTAATAATATCTTTATGATCATTTGTACATTTTTTTCTAGATTTGTTTTTATTGCAATCGTTGTTCAGATGATTTTCTTGTAAATGTTACATGTCTTTGTACTCATAAAGAAGGCCTAAAGCCGAAAGCGCTCGAGTATATATTTTAGCTAGTATACACGCTAGTTAAGAGTTTTTGTTTAATTTTGTTGTTAGCACTGTAAATGATAATTTTCCACATTGTATATTAACGAACTACTCTATCATTTAGTATCCTTTCTGGATCCAGTGTTTGTGAAAGGTGTTCTGTTCAACGTATGATTTCCTCTACTACATATATATATATTTCATGTATTTGTTGCTTAAACTGCGTGGTTATGGTTACTTTATGCACACTGTCTGTTCGATGTTTGCATACATTCCATGTATTTGTTTTTTGAACTGCGTTGTTATGGCTTTGTTACGTATACTGCCTGTTCGATGTTTGCATCTACCTTTGAACATATTCCACACACCAATGCATATTTATGTTCTATATACCAAAATATGCAATTGCTCGATGGTCAATTTTTGGTCTGGTCATATTTTCCCAGTGTCCCGGTGTCCCCTAATTCTGCGCATATAAATGTTATTATTGTAAACGTATGATGCAACATTAGACATCTTATTTTGTTATACCAAATGTATATTAATGTCCATTACTTAATAATTATTATTCAAAAAAATTGACTAATTATATTTTTTATACCTTATCAGTTTATTAACTTCATCAATATGATTGAAATATGCAAATGCTGTTTTTGTTAGGACTATTAGTACCATAAAACCTTATACATCTATTGTGCAATTGACGTGTTTGTTATTTGACAGATGTTCAACGTGTTGCCTCTTATATACAAGTATATGGCACCGAACCAGGTTCTATTATGTGTATAAAGAGATAATAGGAAATCCTCTAAACATGTATTTTCCTCAGGAAAGTTTTCCTGATTTTTGCATGTTTTACAAATTCACTGCAGGGAATTTTGTTTTGACATTTTCCCTATTTTCCCTGTTTTCCACCCTCCACGGCTAGGTGACACTACCTCTCTGTCATATACTTTTTGTATAGTTTCGTGTATCCCAACAAACATAATACAGAAGTTGAATCTAAAATGTTTGCATATTAGAAAGTAGCTGTATTTATACAAACATGACACTCCCCTAAAAGTATTGATTTAGCTATTACAATCAAGAACTTAGGTCGCATAGTTACGGAGAATTGGTAATAAGGTTTTACATGCGACCATTTTGAAAATCCAGGTACTGTTGTACCTGCTTTTTGAGAAGGTTGAAACATTCGTGTTTTGATTCTTTATAATAAATAGTTTTGTTTCCGAAAGGTCCTAAATACAGATTACTCTCAACTATTGATTTTAATGCCTGGTGGTGATGGTGGTGGTGGTGGTGGTGGTGGTGGTGGTGGTGGGGTGGTGGTGGTGGTGGTGATGGTTAGATGGTGGAGGTGGTGGTGTTGTTTGTGGTGGTGGTGTTGTCGTTGCTGTTGTTGGTGGTGGTGGTGGCGTTGGAGGTGGCGGTGGTGGTGGTGGTGATAGTGGTGGTGGTGGTGGTGGTTGTGGTTGTGGTTGTGGTGTTGTTGTTGGTGTTGTTGGTGTAAGCGGTGGTGTTGGTGTTGGTGGTTTTGGTGGTGGTAGGGGGGTTGTGTTGGTTGTTGTTTAGTGGTAGTGGTGGTGGTTGTGGGATGGTGGTGGGGTGGTGCGGGTGGGGGTTGTGGTGGTTGTGGTGATGTTGTAGTTAGTGTTGTTGGTGGGGTTGTCGGGATGTGGTGGTGATGGGGTGGTGATGGTGACGGTGTTGGTGTTGTTGATGGGCGATGGGGTGGTGTGGTTGTGGTGTTGGTTTTGGGTGTTAGTTGTGGTGTTGGTGGTGATGATGGGGTTGGTAGTGGTGGTAAGGTTGTGGTTGTGGTCATGGTAGCTGTTTTGGTGTTGTGCTAGTGGTAGTGGCGGGGTGGTGGGTTAATAGTGGTGGTGATGGTGCTGGTTGTAGGGTGGTGGTGGTGGTGGTGGTGGTGGTGGTGGTGGTGGTGGTGGTGGTGGTGGTGGTGGTGGTGGTGGTGGTGGTGGTGGTGGTGGTGGTGGTGGTGGTGGTGGTGGTGGTGGTGGTGGTGGTGGTGGTGGTGGGGTTGTGGGGTGGAGGGGTGGTGGTGGCGGCGGCTACGCTATGTATATGTTTTACAATAAAACTATACTTAAATAAATAGAAGTGTGTTGCTATTATTTCATCGATTTGTTTGATTTTATTGTTTTTTTATAAATATAGTATGTTCTGTCGAAATATATTAACTATGGCTTCAGTTGAACGTTAACAAATCAGAGAACAGTTATTCATTACATATCAGTTTTCAAAAATGAAGCGGCTAGGCAATATTTGGTACACTTTATATATTCAACGTATAAATTCACCGTATATTGTGGATCACAAATCAGCTTCATCTTAATGTTAAACTGTTTTCTTTTCTCATAAAATATTGTTTCGTCTCGTCTACTTTAGATGTCACATTGTAGATGTAAAAATGAATTATCTAAAAACACATTTTTTCAATAATTCATCCAAAACAACACACGTTATTTCATGGATAATACATTAAAGTACTGTTTAAACATAATTGATATACCGCTATGTTAACTCTTGTACGCACGACAATAATCGTTTAACCCTTAAAGAGATAATGATCTGTCTTGACAAACAATTACAATAAGATTACGTCTTTCCACATTGCTGAATAGGAGATCATTCAAATGTTTCGAATCCACTGTATAAATTCCGTTATCGGTAAAATACGAGTTTTAAATCACTTGTATTCTCTGTCTGATATACAGATTTCATCACCTGTGTTTATTTTACAAACAGCACACACTGACCCGTGGATAAGACATTCATACACTGCGCTTAAGGTTCTACTGTAAGGTTATTGCATATTATTTATTATGATAAAGGAAACTGGGAGATTTTAGAAATACACTCGTTCAAAAATTCGTTTGTCTGTTCATCCTATTCTAAACATAATACTATTAAGCAACACCTTGAAAAATGCCTGTTCTTGTCATGTTCTAAAAACAGTAAAACATTTCACAACATTGCATCAGAACCATGTCTATTTCACAACATATTTCATCATCTGATGACGTCAATCGCGCATGCGCAGTCGTAATGCCCAACCGACCCAAATACTACTCATTTTGATATATGCATCTGGGCATAACCTCATACAATGCCTACCCGGATTCTCAGCCAATGTAATCGGAACCGAAAAATTACACATACACATTTTAGGCACTCAGCGGGTTTGAACTCGGGACCCTTGCATGTGAAGCGGTTGCTCTACCGATATCGCCATAAAAGCTAGCTCTACGGCGAGACAGTACTAACGAGTTTATAAACCTATCTATTTACAAACAGCCCAAAAGAGTCGTATTACAACTGTATGTGTTCATGTGCTTGTTCTTTCAGTGGCACAGTTATCAAGTAAGACCAAATTGACGCTGAGAAAACAAAGGAAGTAAAAACACAATTTGGCAAATTGTGGAATTATTTCCATTTTGACGGATATATCCGCGAAGTTAACGAATCACAATTTGTCAATGACGTAAATGCAGAATTTTCAACCAATAAGCATACATTTTATAACCGGATGGACAGAGCTCTAAACAAGTTATTCAAGGACTTTGTCGATACAAACAATGATTGGTTCATCTCTGAGGAAGAATTCATTATCGACTTCCGGAACTTCGGTTATGAAAATGTTGAGTCAGTACAAAGATTATTCCAATTGTAGAAGCAAGATCCCATTCCATTGAGCACAGCTGTTGAATCATGGGTTAGTTTCACAACGGAAGAGGATGAGTCAAAAGAAAGCTTAAAAAACATGAAAAAAGGCTTGGAAAGTGTTACAGGAACGGTTAATAGGGTAACGAGAATCTGACTCGTTCCAGTTATTTTCCTTTAAACAATTATATTTTTCAGATACGTTTATTGACAATACACAATTTACAAATTGCTTCTCAAAATATCAAATCCTATCTCCATTGTTTGGGACATAATAAAAGGCGGCTCATGTACACGACTTTTATTTCAATTCTTATTTCTATTGATAAACATATGTGTGATCTTAATTGTGTATAACATATTCTGAGTATCATTTGTTTAACAGAACCATTTGAGCACAACAGCGGAGAGACAGTTGCTAGCAAATGGACCAACAATGCACATTATACTTCACTTCTAGCAAACAAACAAGGCAACGTTAATAGGCATAAAAGTATAACACATAAATTATCATGTATAAATGAATATAAAAAGACAAAAGTCAATAAAGCCACAATGCAAGTACTTAATGGATTGGCAGTAACCAGGCCAACAAGAAACACACCATTAATGGTACGGCGCCGTCTATTGAGGCTTTAGGCAAACGTCATACAGTCTTTATTAAACTGAAACATTATTTTGCAACGCACTGAATGTTTAGTGGTAAACCCATTTACAGTTTGCCACTATGCTTTCCTCTTTGATTGTGCGATTACGGACCCTATGATGACGTCTACCTAACAGCTTGTAGGGCCATAGCGTTTGATATTTGTCTTTAATCTTTTTTTCTTTTTTTTATTTATTTATTTATTTTTTGTTTGTTTTTGTCTTTAATCTTGTCCTGTCGTACCCTTACCTGTTTATTCTCTTGTTGCTCTGGCTTCTGCCAAGTCAAGGAGTACTTACTTTTGGCTTTCTAGGCTTTTTTTTAAATATTATATATACATTATCATTTATGTGTTTTACTTATATTGGCTATTAGTGCTGCCTTTTTTGGTAGAGATTATAACCTGGCGGGAAAATCTATTTTTACTCTGTCTCTTTTATTGGAATGATACTAGGGTAAGAGTGAGGTTTGTTGCACCCTAGAACCTGGTTTAAACCCCCAGCGGCCTTTTTTTGCCACTGACAGTTCCAAGGTGGTAGCCCTATTGATCCCTATTGTCAAATCGTTTGTGTTTGTGATGTTTTATTTTGCCTTTTATTCATCTTTAAAGTTGTTCTTTGTTTCTTTGTGTGTATGTGGTTGAATGTCGCCCTTGAAGATAAGGCTACGAAATAAATACTCAGTCTTACAATGTTATCAAATCATGTATTATAATATAACATAACATAACATAACATAATTTCATTCAGCATTACATCATTACAATAGTTTATAGCCTACAAAATGAATAATACAATCTTTCTCCCATTCATGGTGACATAATGCAAATAAATATAAATATCTGTTCATTCCAATTCTTTTCAAGGATGAATGCATTTATTATATATTTTCTGACATCTTTCGTTGATAAATACTCATACCCGGAAAATGTTATTGTACAAGTTGTTATACAATCAATGCGTTAATCATTGCAATGCGCTTTTCAGAGGCATAATATGGGTATTTGCTTAACTGTTCAAGTAAGTGTTTAGATTGCTTCGACATGATAGTATCAAATTTATTAAGTGTTGGCCAACTACAGAAAAATCTTGGCAAATATTTTGTTCTCAGTTCCGCATAATACGGACACACAAGCAAAAATGATACGCACTCTCTAGAGCTCTCACATTACATTATATACACAATCTCTCACTCCACTCAACATCAGTATATCTCCACGTCTCAATAGCTAAGGTATGTGCAGAAATCCTAATTTCGTTAGGACAATACGCCATTTAGGTGTCGCTATAATATTTAGATAATTTTCATAATCAAGGTTGTATTTAAATCTGCTATACGATAATATTCTGTTTGAATTATTTATCTTGCCAATCCAATATTTGTTTATATTGATCTACTATTCTACGTTGGATTTGCTTATATGGTATATATATCAACAGTTTATTGTGCCAAATATCCGCGAATCCAAGGTTTTCTATTTCACGTTTTATATACCCCGCCCAGTTCATTCGATTCTCATTATATTCGCAATCCTCTTTTAACATCCAGTAAATCTTGAAAGTTAGAGAATCGCGATTTTTTCCGCAGTATTTAAGTATTTTTCGTTTTCTATATATATTTAGTTTAAACTTATTTATTTTACATCGATTGTAACGAAAGCTCTGTGAACTTATTTGAATCGCTCTCGATGTCTTCCTGGGTAGAACCAGTACTAAGCAATGCAGATAAAGTGTCTTGCTCAGGGACACAACGCATATGGCAATGGCGGGAATCGAACCCACGACTTTTGGATCATGGGTCCAACGCTCTACCACTAGACCTTATATATTTAAGGGATAACGACCCAACTCTCCGTATAAGGCCTCCCAAATATTACAATAGTTTTGTAAATCGTTTAACAGGTATTATAACGATTCGACCGATTGTGTAAAGAATCATCTGCATATAACAAGATAAACACCTTAAGTTCATTAATTGTAAACACGTCGTTAATATCAGAGTTTATACAACTAGCTATGTCGTTAATGAAAAACATGAACATTATCGGAGACAACGGATCACCCTGCTTTAAACCATTGTCGGAGTTGAAAAATTCTGAAACTTTATTTTTGTATTTTATACAAGCCTTTACCGTGCTATACATTGACTGAAGTATTTTCAGCATTCTAGGACTGATATTTTCCTGTGAGAGTTTATGCCACAGTAATTATCTTTCTACTGTATCGAACGCTTTTTCGAAATCGATAAATGCACAATAGAGTTATTAACCTTTCGCGCTTAAAACTTTTGGAATTATAGAATAGAAATTAAAAATACAGTCAGCAGTAAATTTACCTTTTTGAAATCCATACTGTTATCATTTATCTAATTGTGTTTTACGGACCATTTATTTATACGATTAAGCAAAACATGAGAAAATATTGTTTCTAACATATTTATAAGAGTTATACCTCTGTAATTACTCGTGGAGTCAATATTTCCCTTATTCTTGAATATAGGGATTAACATTCCTTCACCCCAAGACTTTGGATATTCTCCGCTTAGGAAAATCTTATTTAAGATGTTAACAATATTAGGTAAAAATATATTCCTTGTTGATTTAAATACTTCCGGAAAAAAGAGGAATACTAATACTAATAGACGATTCTATGACATAATTAATTACCTCGATATTTATTTCGCCGTCAAGATCAGGGTCTATAAAATCCGACTGGTTATCTGTCGGGTTATTATTTATATTGTGTACATTACTGTCTGTTTGAAATATTGTCTTAAAAATGATCGAAGAAATACTGAACTGACAAGTTGGCCGACCTTTTTCCTTTCTTATTCAAATGTTTGTTTAATGTTTTTCCAAAAGTCATGCGGGTTTGATTTCGCCAAATGGCATACGCGTTTACCGTCAATGCGTTTAAAAATAAGTATGAGCTTTACGCTTGGTTATATTGTAAAAGGTTCTCGTTTCAGAAAACGTCCTTCTATTATCGTCATTTTTGCATTTTAAAAATGTATTTCTGGCATTTGTGAATAGTTTACACGTTTTTTATACATCCTCATCAAACCAGTTATTAACATGTTTTTTTCTTGTGATATCCCCTCAAAACACAGAAATTTAGTGAATCTTTCGATCGACGAATCAACGCAATCAGTATTTTTAAAAAATATCCGCCTTGTTCTCATCCCATATAATTTTGTGAATTATTTGTGGTTCCTTATTGAGACCCTTGGCCTCCTTTTTAATATTAATTAATATTAGAAATGGCATGTGATGGATCTGAAAATCATTGCCTGGCAAAATTTTTAAAATCTTTAATATGATGAAGATCCGCGTGGTCAATCAATAAATAATCAAGCACACTCTGACCACGTGCCGAGCAATAGGTGTAGTCACCGTTTTCGACCCGCCCATTCCCTATAAATAAACCGGTTAATTGACAAAATGACTATAGCTTTCGACCCTGCGCGTCGATCACGTGATCGCTACTTTTACGTATCGGAATGTCAACAATCATTGCGTCATCGCTGTCATCTAAGTATCTGTCAAACTCTAAAATATCTGTGTTCTCGCATCCGCACGACTATTAAAATCGCCTGCAACCAGCACTTTTCCAAGATTTTTGTATTTTTTATTACATAGTTTTCTAGTATTTCCAAATGATCAATTTCGTCCCCAATTATCGTTTATGCGCTCTAAAACTTTTGATTTAGGGTCCAGAAGGGTAACGTGGCCAATGTAAAACATCTTCGTCATAATGAAATATATCTCTTTTAATTCGTAGCCATATAAAACCATAAGATTTTGTTTTCAACAATTTTGATTTTTTTCTTTTTAATCTAGATTTAAAATGTACAGAAATACCTCCTCTAAAAATGACCTTTTTTTGCTTTTTTGATTTATTTACAAACATATGTCTCATATCCAGAAAAATCTAGATTCGAGGTTTCATTTTTTCTAGTCCAGGTTTCACAAAGAAAAATAACATCATAATGAGAAATAAAATCTAAAAATTCTGTATCTCCCAATTTTCTCTTTAAACCATATACATTCCAAGAAAGTAATTTAAGATCTTCCTCCAATTGACATCCCTAGTACTGTTTATATTACTGTCCATTTATAAATAATTTCTCTCTCACCATTCTCACATTATTACCCTTTTCTTTTTCACGTTTTATGATAGGATAGACAGCTTGGACGTTTGTTTATAACCTCTCTTGACCACTGAGGTTTTATTGTTTTTCAAGTCCAATTCTTAAGTCCATTCCTTTTTTTCTTACGGTTTTCCCTGTCTGAGTGTATTGATAACATTTCACAACAATTGGTCTGTCTGGTCTTGTTGACTTTCCTCTTGCCCAGCCTGTGCGCTCGATCTATCTCTATCCTTCCTACCGCCCCAATGTCCATATGGAGCTGATCGCAACAGAACGTTTTGACGAAGTTCCGATGCAGTCGTTCGTTTGGTTCCATGGCGCGTCTCTGCTACCCCCGAAGAATAATAGGTTTTCCCGCATATATCTACTTTCGATCTCCAGCAGATTAAAGTCGAACTTTTCCTTTTCTTGCGATAATACCAAAGTTTTTTGTTCCATTTGTTTACACATATTTTGTAATTCCAACTTCGTTTTGTTCATCTCTACTTTTTGTTTTTCGGTTTCTTCACTAATAAACGAGCATGAATTTTCAACATCTATTATACGTTTGTCCATATTTGTGACTTTTGATTCGAGATGAGATATTTTTAAGTTTATTGAAGTTACCGTTTGGTTGATATTGTCGATATTTTTACACTGTTTTTATTAATTTGATATCATCCGATAGTTCATTGTACCATTCTGGCTTAGAAGCTGGAGATGGAAACATTAATTGTTGTGGCAGTTGTTGTAGTTGCGCTCCAGAGCCTGGGCTCTGACCCATAGCTGATGGTGGTACATGTACATTTCGCCCGGGCCCGAGCCTTGTAATGGGTGTGGTACAGCCCTCTATTATACTGTCCAGAATTCATTGAATTTGCGCTGTATGCCATATCTATAATTAACATGCTGTTGTCCATGAAACGATTCATATAAAGATTCTGAATGAGAAGATTCATTCGACAAATCCACGTACCTATTTTTACTTTTCAAACCGGTTTCACCGCTATTGTCATTCAATGGGGATGCCGCGTTTCGTATCTGTTTTGCCTTATTCTTGCTATGAATGCCATCTTGCGGTTGTTTCTGCGTCGCCGGCATCCACGAAACACATTCCCCGTTTCAAAAGTCCAAAAATTCCTATAAAAACATATTTAAATCCGCATTTTCTCAAATTCTTTTTCAACGCTATGGTATCACACTACCTAATAACTTCAATGCAATATGTAAACTCAATCAAACCGAGACTGCAATATTTCGTATGTGTCGTGCTCGGCCGTTTCCAAAGGTCCATTATCATACTTTTTTTACAATATTTCAACCGTGAAAATATTAATTATTGTTCAGCGTAGACAACATGACTGAAGTAATGCTTGGTTTTACATCCCGCTAACACATGTTATTAGGTTATAATGGTAAAGCGACTTCAGAGGGATTGAAGTATAATGTCAACAAGCAGCGTCAGAGAGCTTTACACTGCAAAATAAAAAATATACATTACACATGCAATGAAGTAATAACAGTTAGAAACCTCCGTAGAAAAAGTACTTACAATCTGAAACTCATATTCCATTTAACTATCTACAGAACAATGGTTATTAGCTATAACGTAAACATCTACCATAATAAGCTATCAGGCAATAATTTACTATATCACTGCGTTTAAAAACGTACTAGAAATACAGACAATATCCTGCTAAACTATTTAGGTTTTCACAGGCAAATATTTACTTCATACCTGGGTATGCTGGTATACATCTATATATCTTAGGTATCCAGGTGTATATACCTAAGTAACCCGGGTATGCTGGTATACATCTATGTATCTTAGGTATCCAGGTATATACACCTAAGTAGCCTGGGTACGCTCTATATATCTATATACCATAGGTATGCCGGTGTATACACCTAAGTTACCTGGGTATGCTTGTATAAATCTATGTATCTTAGGTATCCAGGTGTATAGACCTAAGTAACCTGGATACGTCGGTATATATCTATGTATCTTAGGTATCCATGTGTTTATTTCTAATTTACCTGGGTACGCTGGTATATAGGTCTACAGGTATATACACCTAAGTAACCTGGGTACGCTGGTACACATCTATGTATACACCTACGAAACCTGCGACCGCTTGTATATATCTATGTATCTTAGGTATACAGCTGTATACACTTTAGTAACCAGGGTACGCTAGTATACATATTTGTACCGAAGGTATCCAGGTGTATACACCAAAGTAACCTGGGTACGCCGGTATATATCTATGTATCTTAGGTATCCAGGTGTTTACACCTAAGGAACCTGGGTACGCTGGTATATAGCTATCTATCCTAGGTATACAGATGTATACAACTAAGTAACTTTGTAACGCTGGTATACATCTATTACCCATCTAGGTATCCAGGTGTATACACCTAAGCCAAGTGGGTATGCTGGTATGCTGGTATACATATATCTCAGGTATACACGTGTATACAACTAAATAACCTGGTTACGCTGGTATACATATATGTATCTTATTTATACAGGCGTATGCACCTAAGTAACCTCGTTACTCCTGTATATATCTATGTACATAAGGTATGCATGTGTATACACCTACGTAACCTGGGTATGCTGTTATATATATATGCACCCTAGATATCTAGGTGTATACACCTAACTGACCTGGGTACGCTGTTATGCATCTATGTATCTTAGGTATCCAGGT
>JAWPHD010007962.1:57500-121343 GCA_037043455.1 Cyrtodaria siliqua
TTTTATCGCAATATTAAAACATTGACAGATAATAGGAAAATTGTCTCCTGTGTTACTGATAATTTTATAAATTAACCAAAATAACTGTTTTTATCGTATTTTTTTGATATAAAAACATGAACAGTTATTGTTGATGTATATCATATATGTATATCGTATATCTTATAAAGATATATTTGGTAAACAAATATATTATTTTTATCATTATTTGCAAATGTGTGTGTTTTGACCCTAAATTTTAAGTTATATATTTTTCTATCTTTTCTTTTGAGAAACTTATGAAACTTGTTTTTTATAGCGTAGGAAATCACAAAAATGCCTGCAGTTAATGTTTTGAACTAGACGCTTTCGTAAATTTAGTCATTTTCATTGTTGAATTTCATGTTAATTTTCGCTAAAATCTTGAAAATCGACAAAAAAAAATAAATGTATATTACACTTTTCTACGTCCAGGTATGGACATATCGGATTACTATTACCTTTAACAATATTTTAAAAGCATTTAAACAATTTGTATTGCAGTTATTTTTATAATTGACGATTTTTTCTTCAAAATGTCATTCTCTACCTATTTTCAAAAATGCGGATGCAGCAACTTTAGGAAGCACATGATAGTGCATGTCATAATGTTTCATATCGAAGGAATCATTAGACTTGACATTACAATCAACATATTCGGCGAGAATTTCAAGATAGTTGATTCAGTTACACAATAAAAGGGTTCAAATATAAGTGGGGTGCCTCTCGTAGATAGCTTATTCTGCTGGGAGACTAAGTGTCCCGATTAATTTTCTCTTTCAGAACCATACATGTTTTCAGCTCTCTCACAGTAGGAGCAGTTTTAATCAAGACAAGGTCTGCGCGATAAAGCGTCACAGTTGGAGTGAACTTTACCAGGCCTATATTCCACCTAGAACCGATACGAGGACAAGATTTCCAGCCAACGTGCAAGTTGACTCTCACAGTTCTTGAAATTTAGTAAGTACCTGGAGACTACCATGGTCACATCGACACTTGAATTCGGTGCCATAAAGGAAGTGATGAAAATGTTTTATGGCCCTGGCTAAGGCGAGAAGTTCGGATAGTAGGCAATAACTTGTTATTTTCCATTGTTAATCTGGCTCAACACCGCCCCCCATACCTACATTTGAGGAATCGGTATCTAAAACATACTGGACATCTGGCATTGGAAATGCCAAGATGGAAACGTTAGTGAGACGTTCCTTTAATGTCACAAAACCCTTTTCACACTCATCATCCCATGTGAATGGTCTGTTTTTCTCTGCAAGTTGATGTAGGGGTTTTGCAATGGTTGCAAATCCCTCAATCATTTTTCTGTAGTATGAAGCTAGACCAATAAAGCTTCGTGTTTCTTTTAGGTTGCGAGGTCGGGGCCACTCTGCTACTGACTTTACCTGATCAGGGCAGGGTTCTACTCCTGCCTCACTGATTCGGTGTCTCAAGAAACTAACCACCCGTTGAAAAAATTGGCATTTATTTGGACAAAGTTTAAGATTTGCTTATAATAATCTGGTGACAAAAATACTCTCCAACAAGTCATCAAGATATATCAGGCAAATAACATAGGATAGGCCTAATAGAACCTTTTCCATGAGTCTCTCAAATGCTGTTGGACTAGTCATTAACCCAAATGGCATGCGCGTGAATTACCAGTGTGGGCTACCCGGTATTGTAAAAGCAGTGACCGGTCGATCAGACTCTTTAATTTGGACTTGATTATTATCTTTAACTGTTCTCTGATAATTGATCTATCAAATCGTCACACCTAGGTAATGGTTGAGCATCGCCTTTGAGAATTGATTTGTTTACCTTGTGGAAATCTATACAGAACCTTGTAGTTCCATCTGGTTTAGGCACCATTACGACTGGGGACAGCCAGGTACTACATGCAGGTTCTATAACTCCAGTATTTGATAATCTCCCAATTTCATCTGCAGCTACCTTTCGCTTAGACAAGGGTATGCGGTAAGGTGCTTTATAACTGGTTTATTATTTCCAGTTTCAATGGTAAATTCCATTGCATTTGTAAACCCAAGATCATGAAAACGAGATTCGGCTCTACAGTAAGTTCATTGGAGCATCTAGTATATCCTTCTAAGTGAGACGGTAAATTATGTTGAGTTTGCTTACTTACACCAGGGTCTGTAGTGGTGGATGCACCAACTGTCTCGTATTTTATATAATCGACAGATTCTAAATTTGCCACAATAGTGCCCTTATGTAGTTTACAATTTTCTGTTCCTGAGTTTGCTAATCTTATTGGAATGCAAACATCCTCAGGGTTTACAAGTGCTTTTGCTTCTAATAACCCACTACGCTCAACAAATTCTTGTTTTGCTTCGGTGATGCCTGCTCGCTTTCGATTGAAAGGATCCAATGGCTGCCCCATTATAATAACATTGGAATGTTCAAAACAAGGCATCTTCTCCCCATTTACTGTAAGTAGATTATTTTCAACTAAAGAATTGCATCGGCCCCTCATGATGTCACGACCTAAAATTCCATCATTTTGTATCTCAGCTACAAGAACATATATTTTAAAAGTTTGAGATCCTAGCTGCAGATCAACATTCACTTTACCATAGAACGACGAGACTTCACCCGTGACAGTTAGAAGTTTGGTGTGTACAGGCTGTATTGAAGGACAGACATTTGGAGGTAAATTTTGAAGGATTTTTTTATTAAGAATAGTAACTGCAGAACCACTGTCCACTAGAAAAGTTAGGGATTTGTCTAATAATTTAGCTTTGACAAAATACCCATCTTCAACCACTGAAATTTGGTGTAATATTGTATGCATCTTTTGGGGCATTTTCTACTGTCGACCTGTGGACCTCCAGTTCGACTGAGTCCAGTTTCCCTGGTTGTTTTGTTCATTTTGGTTTCTCCAGTTTGGAGTCGGTCTTTCTTGTCGATTAGAGGGATGTGTACCCTGTCTATAATTCTGCCTATATTGAGGATTTTGGTGATAATAGTGATTGTCTCCCCTCGACTGATCATTTGATGTGCTCTTCTGGGTGGCTGTGTTTTATTTTGATCTTGTATTTTAACAAATTGATCAAATTTGTTTGATAAGGTCTCAAGTGTTTGTCAAAGTTTTGTCATACTCTCTGAGTTTTGCTGATTTGGAGTAGTTACCTCACCCACATACTTCATTCGGTGGCATTCTGACAGTTTGTATACCTCCATTTTGGTGGCAATTTCTTCTGCCTGAGAGATATGTTCAATGCTAAGTTCCTTTAGTCGTATTCGAATACTGCTATCATTTATCGCATCGATAAACTGATCTAAGGCAATTACATCTATAACCTCATTTGTATGTAGGGCTGGCGTGGCGCAGTCGGTAGCGCGGCGGATTTGTAACCGGAGGCCCCGGGTTCAATCCTCCGTGGTGCCACTGAGTTCCGTCGGTGTGTTCTTGGGCAAGACACTTTTCCTTAGCCTAGTCCGTCGGATGGGGACGTAAACCGGGCGGTCCCGTGTATCGGTCTATCAACCGAGCACGTTAAAGAACCATAGGAATCTATTCGATAATAAGAGTAGGGCAGGTTCCCGGATTCCTATGTATCCTTCCCCTCTCTCTGGGGCGGCTCTAAATAACCTGTACTGTGTTGATGAGCCGTTAAACAACATTCAATTCAATTCATTTGTGGTATTTGGGTATGCCTTTCCGGTTAAAGTTCTGACAGATTGTGCTTAATCTTGAATAGATTCCCATTTTGCTCTAGTGCGTGTTTTGAGTTGTGCACGAAATATTTCTGCTCTATTCTCAGACCCAAAACGAGCATTTAATTTGGTGAATAAGTTTCGATAAACACGTGTTTCTGTCGGTGACATCTCAATCAGTATTGAACGTGCATTACCAGACAAAAAACTTGCCAGATATAACATTTTTTGTGGTAATGCTATTTGTTATGTCACAGCAAATTTGAAAAGAGGTGAGACATTCTGTGAGATTCCTATTGATGCTGCCTTGTTGGTTAGAGATTAGATCATGGCGGGGATTTCTTTATTTACTCTGTCCTGTTTTAATGGGATGACAGTAGGGTAAGTGTGAGGTTTGGTGCACCCTAGAACCGGTTTAAACCCCCAGTGGCCTACTTTACCACTGACCGTTCCAAGGCGGTAGCCCTATTGTCAACCCTTTTTGTGTTTGTGATGTCGTTTGCATTTATTATTGCTTTTGCTTTCTCGTTTGTCTGTTTGCGTGTTTGTTTCTGTGTTTTGTGGTTTACTGTCCTCCTTGAATGCAACTTTCCCTGTCCGATCTTTTTATATTTCTTTATTTCCATCATATTTCTGGGGTTTTATGTGCATGCGGTTATCTCCCTTAGACAGTATTGCAGTATTTTCGTGTCTGTTTTCATTTTCTAAAGGCATGTGTTGATAGACCGTTTCATTGGGATATTGTCTCACAAAGAGTTGGTCATTGTTATTGTTTTGCCCTAATATATTTGTCATTTTCTCATTAATAGCTTGCATTTGATTAACCAGGGTCATTACAGAGCTTTGAACCTGTGTACATGTAGTCATTTCATGGAGTTGATGCTCATTATGCCTTTCAACTTTGTTAAAATCTAACGGTGATCTGGTATCATCATGGGCTGGTGATTGTGGATCTGCAATTGACTCTTCTTCTAACGGATTTTCATTATCAGATTGATCCATGTTTAACCTTTATTAATTTTAGTGTTTGTTTTATTTTAATTTCAGAATACCAAAATGATTCACAGTCAGAAAACGATGTATTCTGCACCAGTTGGTGGAATTACCAGGATGCTAATAGCCTATGGTTGGTGTATTCACCGAATGTCTGTGGAAATATAATTAACACCAAGAATAACTGATATTGGTGGAATATCACCAAGTAATTGGTTTACCGAATGTTGGTGGAAATTACTGAACTGACTTTTCACCGCATGTTGGTGAAAACACCAGGAGTAACTGATATTGGTGGAATATCACCAAGTAACTTGTCACCTTGGTACTTATAAACCTAAGTAACCTCGGTATGCCGGTATATATATATATGTTTACCCTAGTTATCCATGTGTATACACCTTTGTAGCCTGGGTACGCTGGCATACATCTAGGTATATTTGGTATACAGGTGAATACACCTAAGTAACCTGGGTACGCTGGTAAACATCTATGTACATGTATATTAGGTATCCAGGTGTATACACATAAATAAGATGGGTATGCTGATATGCATCACGGTATCTTAGGTATCCAGGTATATGCACCTAAGTAACATGGGTACGCTGGTAAACATCTATATATATTAGGTATCCAGGTGTATACATATAAATAACCAGGGTATGATGGTATGCATCTAGTTATCTTAGGTATCCGGGTATATGCACCGAAGTAACCTGGGTACGCCGGTATATGACTATATAGCTTAGGTATCCAGGTGCTATACACATAAGTAACCTGGGTTCGCTGATAGACATATGTATCTTAGGTAAACAGGTGTATACAACTACGTAGCCTGGGTACGCCGGTATATATCTGTGTATCTTAGGTATCCAGGTGTATACACCTAAGTAACCTGGGTAAGCTGATATATATCTATGTATCTTAGGTATCCAGGTGTAGACTCCGAAGTAACCTGGGTATGCTGGTATATATATATATGTACTCTAGATATTCAGGTTTATACACCAAATTAGCCTGGGTACGATGTTATATATTTATGTGTTTTAGATATCAAAGTGTATACACCTGAGTAACATGGGTATGCTGGTATATATCTATGTATCTTAGGCATCCAGATGTATACTCCTAAATAACCTAGGTACGCTGATATACATTTATATATCTTAGGTATCCTTGTGTATACACCTAAGTAACCTGGGTACGCTGGCATACATCTATGTATCTTATGTATACATGTGTATGCTCGTAAGTAACCTCGGTACGCCGGTATATATCTATGTATCATAGGTATGCAGATGTGTACACCTACATGACCTGGGTACGCCTGTATATATCTATGTACCTTTGGTATCCTTGAATATACACATAAGTAATCAGGGTTTGCCGGTATTTATCTATGTTTCTTAGGTTTCCAGGTGTATGTATCCAAATAACCTGGAAACGCTGGTATACATCTGTGTATCTTAGGTATCCAGGTGTATACGCATAAAAAACCTGGGTATGCTGGTATATATATATATGCACCCTAGGTATCCAGGTATATACATCTAAGTAGCCTGGGTACGATTGTAAACATCTATGTATCTTAGGTATCCAGGTGTATACGCTCAAGTAACCTGGGTACGCCTGTATATATCTATGTACCCTAGGTATGCAGGTCTATACACCTAAGTGGCTTCGGTACGATTTTATATATCAATGTTTCTTAGGAATCCAGGTGTATATACCTACGTTACCTGGGTACGCCGGTATATATCTATGTATTTTAGGTATCCATGTGTATACACCTAAGTAACCTGGGTACCCCGGTAAATATATATGTATCTTATGTATCCAGGTCTACACACCTAAGTAACCTGGGTACGCCGGTATATATCTTTTTATCTTAGGTATCCAGGTGTATACACATAAGTAACCTGGGTACGCCGTTATATATCTATGTATCTTAGATATCCAGGTGTATACACCTAAGTAACCTGGGCACGCCGGTATAGATATATGTACCCTTGGTATTTAGGTGTATACATCTAAGTAATCTGAGTTCGCCGGTATTAGGTTACCAGGTGTATACACCTAAGTAACCTGGGTACGCCGATATACATATATGTAACTTAGGTTTCAAGGTGAATACACCTCAATGAATAAACCTCAATAACCTGGAAACGCTGATATACATCTGTGTATCTTAGGTATCCAGGTGTATACGCCTTAGCAACCTTGGTATGCTGGTATATATATATATGCACCCTAGGTATCCAGGTATATACATCTAAGTAGCCTGGGTACGCTTGTACACATCTATGTATCTTAGGTATCCAGGTGTATACGCTCAAGTAACCTGGGTACGCCGGAATATATCTATGTACCCTAGGTATGCAAGTCTATACACCTAAGTGGCTTCGGTACGGTTTTATATATCAATGTTTCTTAGGAATCCAGGTGTATATACCTACGTAACCTGGGTACGCCGGTATATATCTATGTATCTTAGGTATCCAGGTGTATACACCTAAGTAACATAGGATCGCCGGTATACATCTATGTATCTTAGGTATCCATGTGTATACACCTAAGTAACCTGGGTACGCCGGTAAATATATATGTATCTTATGTATCCAGGTGTGAACACCTAAGTAACCTGGGTACGCCGGTATATATCTTTTTATCTTAGGTATCCAGGTGTATACACATAAGTAACCTGGGTACGCCGTTATATATCTATGTATCTTAGATATCCAGGTGTATACACCTAAGTAACCTGGGCACGCCGGTATATATCTATGTACCCTTGGTATCCATGTGTATACATCTAAGTAACCTGGGTACGCCGATATACATTTATGTATCTTAGGTTTCAAGGTGAATAAACCTCAATAACCTGGAAACGCTGATATACATCTGTGTATCTTAGGTATCGAGGTCTATACGCCTTAGCAACCTTGGTATGCTGGTATATATATATATGCACCCTAGTTATCCAGTTGTATACACCTAAGTAGCCTGGGTACGGTTTTATATATCTATGTATATTAGGTATCCAGGTGTATACACCTAAGTAACCAGGGTACGCAGGTATATATTCATGTACCCTAGGTATCCAGGTGTATACACCTAAGTAACCCGGGTACGCTGTTATACATCTATGTATATTAGGTATACAAGTGTATATATCTAATTAACTTGGGTACGCCGGTATATATCTATTTATCTTAGGTATACAGGAGTATAAACCTAAGTAACCTGGTTACGCCGGTATACATCTATGTATCTTAGGTATCCAGGTTTATACAATTAAGTAACATGGGTACGTCGTTATACATATATGTATGTTAGTTATATAGGTGTATGCAACTAAGTAACCTGGGTACGAAGTTATATATTTATGTATCTTATGTATAAAGGTGTATGCGCCTAATTAACCTAGATATGGCGATATATTTATATATGTACCATAGGTATGCAGTGGTATACACCTAAGTAACCTGGGTACTTCGGTATATATTTATGTATCTTAGGTATCCAGGTGTATGCACCTAAGTAACCTGGTTACGCTGGTATACATATATGTATCTTAGGTATCGAGGTGTATGTATACCCCTTAGTAACCTGGGTATGCTGGTATACATCTATGTATCCTAGGTATGCAGGTGTATACATCTAGGTAATCTGGGTAAGCTAGTATACATCTGTGTACCCTAGGTATCCAGGTGTTTACACCTAAATAGACGCGGTAGGGTATTATATATATATAGTCATAGTTATCCAGGTGTATACACCTAAGTAACCTGGGTACGCCGGTAATATATATGTGTACCCTATGTATACAGATGTAAACACCTATGTAACCTGGGTATGCTGGTATTTATCTATGAACCGAAAGTATACAGGTGTATACATCTAAGTAGCCTAAGGTAAGGTTTTATATATCTATGTGTCTTAGGTATCCAGGTATATACGCCTAAGAAACCTGGGTATGCCGGTATATATGTATGCACCCAAGGTTTCCAAGTGTATACATCTAAGTACACTGGTTACGCTGGTATACATCAATGTATCTTAGGTATTCAGGCGTATATACTTAACTAGCCTTGGTACGCTGGCATACATATATGTATATTATGTATCCAGGTGTATACACCTAAGTAACCTGAGTACGCCGGTATATATCTATGCTCCCTAGGTAACCAGTTGTATACACATAAGTAATCTGGGTACGCCGGTATATATATATATGTTTACCCTAGTTATCCATGTGTATGCACCTTAGTAGCCAGGATACGCTGGCAAACATCTATGCATCTATGTATATTTGGTATACAGGTGAATACACCTAAGCAACATGGGTACGCTGGTAAACATCTATGTATATTAGGTATCCAGGTGTATACACATAAATAAGTTAGGTATGCTGATATACAAGATATCTAGGTATCTTAGGTATCTAGGTATATGCACCTAAGTAACATGGGTACGCAGGTATCCAGGTGTAAACATATAAATAACCTGGGCATGATGGCATGCATCTAGTTATCTTAGGTATACATTTATATGCACCGAAGTAACCCGGGTACGCCGGTATATACCTATATCGTTTATGTATCCAGGTGCTATACACCTAAGTAACCTGGGTTCGCTGATAGACTTATATGTATCTTAGGTAAACAGGTGTATACACCTACGTAGCATGGGTACGCCGGTACATATCTATGTATCTTAGGTATCCAGGTGTGTACACCTAAGTAACCTGGGTAAGCTGATATACATCTATTTATCTTAGGTGTACAGGTGTATACGCCTAAATAACTTCGGTATGCTGGTATATATATATATGTACCCTGGGTATACAGGTGTATACACTTAAGTATCCTGGGTTTGCCGGTGTATATCTATGTACTCAAGGTATTCAGGTTTATACACCTAAGTAGACTGGGTACGGTGTTATATATATATGAGTCTTAGTTATCAAGGTGTATACACCTGAGTAACATGAGTATGCTGGTATATATCTATGTATCTTAGGCATTTAGGTGTATACTCCTAAATAACCTAGGTACGCTGATATATATCTATGTATCATAGGTATGCGGATGTGTACACTTACGTAACCTGGGTACGTCGGTATATATCTATGTATCTTCGGTATCCAGGTGTATACACCAAAGTAAGATAGCAACGCCGGTATACATTTATGTATATTAGGTATCCAAGTGTATACACCTAAGTAACATAGGAACGCCGGTATACATCTATGTATCTTAGGTATACATGTGTATGCTCGTAAGAAACCTCGGTACGCCGGTATATATCTATGTATCTTAGCGTTCAAGGTGTATATACCGAAATAGCCTGGAAACGCTGATATACATCTGTGTATCGTAGGTATCCAGGTGTATACGCATAAGAAACCTAGTTTTGCTGGTATATATATATGTATAGATATCCAGATATACATCTAAGTAGCCTGGGAACGCTGGTATACATATATGTATCTTAGGTATCCAGGTGTATACGCTCAAGTAACCTGGGTACGCCGGTATATATATATGTACCCTAGGTGTGCAGGTCTATACTCCTAAGTGGCATGGGTACGGTTTTATGTAAATATGTTTCTTAGGAATCCAGGTGTATACACCTAAGTAAACTGGGTACGCATGTGTATATTCATGTACCCTATGTATCCAGGTGTTAACACCTAAGAAACCTTGGTACGGTATATATTTATGTACCCTATGTATCCATGTGTGTACACCTAAGTAATCTGGGTACGCTAGTATATATCTAGGTATCTTAGGAATCCAAGTGTATACACCTAAGTAACCTAAGTAACATAGGAACGCCGGTATACATACATGTATCTTAGGTATCCAGGTGTATATACCTACGTTACCTGGGTACGCCGGTATATATCTATGTATCTTAGGTATCCAGGTGTATACACCTAAGTAACATAGCAACGCCAGTATACATCTATGTATCTTAGGTATCCAAGTGTATACACCTAAGTAACCTGGGTACGCCGGTATATATCTATGTAGGGTACGCAGGTATATATGCATGTACCCTAGGTATCCAGTTGTATTCAACTAAGTTACCTGGTGTACGCTGTTATATATATGTGTATCTTAGGTATACAAGTGTATATACCTAATTAACTTGGGTATGCCGGTATATATCTATTTATCTTAGGTATCCAGGAGTATACACCTAAGTAACCTGGGTACACCGGTATACATCTACGTATCTTAGGTATCCAGGTGTATACACCTAAGTAACATGGGTACGCCGTTATATATCAATGTATCTTAGGTATACAGGTGTATGCAACTAAGTAACCTGGGTACGAAGTTATATATTTATGTATCTTATGTATAAAGGTGTATGCATCTAATTAACCTAGATATGGCGATATATTTATATATGTACCATAGGTATGCAGGGGTATACACCTAAGTAGCCTGGGTACTTCGGTATATATTAATGTATCTTAGGTATCCTGGTGTATGCACCTAAGTAACCTGGGTACGCCGGTAATATATATATGTACCTATATGTATACAGATATATACACCTAAGTAACCTGGGTATGCTGGTATTGATCTGTGTATACATCTAAGTTGCCTGGGTAAGGTTTTATATATCTATGTATTCTTAGGTATACCTTAGTAGCCTGGGTACGCCGGTATATATCTAGGTTCCATAGGTAACCAGTTGTATACACCTAAGTAACCTGGATACGCCGGTATATATCTATGTACCTTAGGTATACATGTGTATGCGCCTATGTAACCTAAGTACGGCGGTATATATCTATGTACCATATGTATGCATATGCATACACCTAAATAGCCACGGTACGGTGTTTTATATATATATATGCGTCTTAGGTATCCAGGAGTATACACCTAAGTAACCTGGGTATGCTGGTGTTTATATATGCACCCTAGGTTTACAGGTGTATACATTTAAGTAGCCTGTGTACGTTTTTATCTATCTATGTATGTTAGGTATTCAGATATATATACCTAAATGACCTCGGTACGCTGGCATACATATATGTATCTTATGTAACCAGTTGTATACACCTAAGTAAACTGGATACGCCGGTATATATATATCTTCCCTAGTTATCCATGTGTATACACCTTAGTAACCTGGGTACGCTGGTATACATATATGTATATTTGGTATACAGGTGAATACACCTGAATAACCTGGGTACGTTGGTAAACATCTGTGCATATTAGGTATCCATGAGTATACACCTAAATAACCTGGGTATGCTGGTATGCAATCTAGGTATCTTAGGTATCCAGGTATATGCACCGAGTAACCTGGGTGCGCTGGTATACATCTATTTATCTTAGGTATCGAGGTGTATACACCTAAGTAACCTGGGTACGCTGATAGACATATATGTATTTTAGGTATACAGGTGTTTACACCTAAGTAGCCTGGGTACGCCGGTACATATCTGTGTATCTTGGTATCCGGGTATATACACCTAAGTAACCTGGGTATGCTAATATACATCTATGTATCTTAGTTATACATGTGTATACACCTATGTAACCTGGGTATGCCGGTATATATCTATGTACCCTAGGTATGCAGGTGTATACACACCTAAGTATCATGTGTACGCTGGTATACATCTATGCACTATTCAGGTTTATACACCTAAGTAACCTGGGTATGTATCTTAGGAGTACAAGTGTATACATCTATGTAACCTGGGTACGCCAGTATATATATATGTACCCTACGTGTGCAGGTGTATACACTTAAGTAACCTGGGTATGCTGGTATATATCTATGTATCTTAGGTATCCAGTTGTATATAAGTAAATAACCGTGGTATGCGAATATATATCTGTGTATTCTAGGTATCGAGGTATATACACCTAAGTAACCTGGGTACGTCGGTATATATGTACTTTAGGTATCCGGATGAATACATCTAAAAAACCCGTGTATGCACAATAGGTATCCAGGTGTTTACACCTAAGTAGCCTGGGTACACTGCCATATATATTGTTCCATAGGTATCCAAGTGTATACACCTTAATAGCCTGGGTACGCTGGCATACATCTATGTATATTTGGTATACAGGTGAATAAACCTAAGTAACCTCGGTATGCCGGTATATATATATATGTTTACCCTAGTTATCCATGTGTATACACCTTTGTAGCCTGGGTACGCTGGCATACATCTAGGTATATTTGGTATACAGGTGAATACACCTAAGTAACCTGGGTACGCTGGTAAACATCTATGTATCTTAGGTTTCCAGGTGTATACGCCTAAGTAACCTGGGTACGCTTTTATATATTGATGTACCTTAGGTATCCAGGTGTTTTCGTCTAAGTAACCTGGGTAGGCTGGTATACATCTGTGTATGTTAGGTATTCATGTGTATACACCTAAGTAACCTGGTACGCTGCTGTACATCTTAGTATCTTAGATATCCAACCTGGCTGGGCCCTGTTTTATTAAACAACTTACATGTACGATAATTCTCAAATTTTAAAATCGTTCACTTTGTTCACCAAAGCATTCAATGTAAACACAATATCACCTGTATAAGAAAATGAAATGAAATGATGTTTATTTTGAAAGTGTAATTTATAGTGAAGCATTTAAGAAATTGATTTACGATCAAAATTGTCGTAAGTTGTTTCATAAAACAGGGCCCAGGTGTATATGCCTAAGTAACCTAGTTACGCTGGTATATATCTATGTATTTTAGGTATCCAGGTTTTAGAACAGATGAAGGCGTAGTAGACGTTCCCTGATCCTTACTTAAAATAAGTAAATTATACTAATTATACGTGTACGACACATTTTGGAGGACATATAGTTTGAAAATGGCTACAAAGACTTAATTTCAAAAACGGATATATTAAGACGAAAGAATATACATAACATTACTAAGAGAAACATAACAAGACACAGGGTTGTATATACATAAATACACACATATACAGTGTGCGTGCGTGCGAACGTGCGTGCTTACGTGCATGCGTGAGTGCGTGCGTGTGTGTGAACTCTTCAATGGAGAAAATGAAAAACAGTTTTGTTCTAATACGCGTAAATACACCATTGTGTTTGTGCTTCCGTGGTGTATAGTCAAATAGTGCCTATTAAAAAACGTTGCCCTCCTTACTAGTGAGATATGCTTTGTGTTATTACCACCTATAATTCATCCGAATGATGCATTGGGAACATCAATTAGTGTTTGTTTGGTATATATAATTATAATTGATATATACATTAAAGCAAATGTAAAAATGCGGTAAACTTAACGTGGTCCAAGTATTAAATTTTATACCCCATCCAACACTTTTTTCAATAAGCGTAAACGGGGTTGGCTGGGGTAAGAAATAAAACCTTAATTTCGGCTTAAAAAGTTCACACACTGTAAAACTAAAACATATAATATGTAATTTTAATCAGGTTATCGATTTTTTTCAGTAAACATGTTTTTAAACATGTTTTATTGTCGAAATATCCTTCATAAAATCCTACTAATATAAGCTTTACCATCGCTTAATGGAATTAAGACCTAATTTCTGGCTGTGACGTGTCAAATTAAAACATGAATTCATTCAACAGATTGTCTTTTTCTTACATGATACATGACCCCCTGTTTTTATTGCATTTTTATATTGGCGGACGCTCGACGGTTGATTGATATGTATTTTAAACTTTCCTAAAAGAAAATTGCGCCTTTTGCATTAGTGCTATATAAAACGAAGAAGGAAAATCAATGGTGCAATGTCGCCTAATAACATTCTGTCAGTGTAGTTCACGTCGAGTTATGTAGTCTTGCAAATGAAATGAAGCGTCGGTTACTCTGAAAACGAAATAAATGAATTACAATTTAATCAGAAAATGAATACTGCTTTTGTTCATCAATTTCCATATTTTTGACGGTGTATTTACATAGTTTTAACGATCTTTCTATCTGATCGCTTTGCCCTCAACAACGTTCTAAATTAAGGGAACTAACATTTCATGGCATTGGCAAAATATTTAAGAGTAGACAAAAGCATGATAATCGACCTTTGACCCTTTCTTAAGATGATGAGTTTTATTGATTATGTTTTTGGACAAATCAAAGTAGACATACAGTTTAAAAATGGGGGGGGGGGGGGGAGGGGGAGGGGGCGTTCATGCTTGCGTGCGAACTGTTCTATGATGAAACTATGATGACAAACATTTCTTGCTAATTGTTCATATAACTACGTTGAGTTCTATTGTTTTCGGAATAAAATGAAACGTGAGCTACTCTTAAAACACAACAACATTTAGTAATATGTTTTCATTGTATTTTTCATGAGTAGTTTTGAGAACAGACGAAGTCGTGGTAGGTGTCCTCTGGTCCTTACATTAAATGCGTTTTACTAATAATACATGTAAAGACAACATTTTCTAGATATACGGTTTAAATATGGCTTGACTTATCTTGGAAATAAAATGTATTTTAAATTTGTATAGTTATTTCGTCTGCTTTCTTAACGTCTAACCTGATTAAGTGTATTATAATTGAATCAATGCAAGGCAAATACTTTATACTGTGTATCTGTGTGTGTCTGTATATATGTAACGCCATTTCTAAAATGATCTTAAATGCATGTTTCTGGACTCAGATTCATGAATATACATGAACCACCGATGTTCCGCAAGTAATTGGCAATAAATGATTAAGCTATATGACGATGAGAACACTTCACTAAAACGCATTGAAAACATAGTTTACATGAAAGGATGAAAATACTTGAACAGTTATTATTCCGTACAAATGAAGTCATACAGTCGGATCTTGTACAATATATATGTTTGATAGGACTATTAGTTTGATTTTTATAAGTAAATATACTATTTGTGACAAAAATGTAAGTCGAATTTTGAACTAGCCATAAAGTCGAATTTCTTTCGTTGTTCACCTTATTAAAAAAAATCATATTGAAAACGGATCATAGATTTATTTCGATGGTAATTTACAAATGTCATAAACAAATATCCAGTCGTTGTTGAATAAATTGAGATTAAAATTGTTTCTACTTTATATCCATATAAGTACAGTTTAAACTTCGATTCGACCTTTTATCGAAGTTCCGATTATATCCAGCGTCATCTGTTAAACTTGTCGCGAATGAGAACCAAATATGACGATCCGGTCGCAGCGTATTTTGTTAGTGATGGCCATTTGAAGGAGCATTTCTTGATCATGGGGCAGGAGAAATAGAATGGAGATACAATCTACAGGCGGACCATAGAATGTCTGTGGAAGAAGAAACTCCGCACGTACCGGCCGTATGGACTAAAAACGAAAGAGTAGGACCCCAACGGCCAAATACAACGTTCCCGTCGTTACCGCGACACAACGACGTCAAAACATCCGCGTCAACGTCATGACGTCATTTCCGTTTCCTTGTATATACAACAAAAAAACGCCGCTGATGAAGAAGGCAAGGTCGAAAGCTATGGCAAGTAAGAAATATTTTGTTATTTAAATATATGTAAATAGAGATTTTATTTATTACTACATCGAGTATATACAGAAATGGATGATATCGCTGAGCAGAATTCGATGAATTTCGCAAGGTTGAAGAAACTGTTTGAAAAGAAAGCACTATATGGGAGTCACCAGGATTTTTTGTCATCGTGTATACAGAGAGAAATTATACCAAAGGGATTTCAAATCAAGTGGAAACTCGAGTTTGATGCAAACGATGATACAAACTACAAAGTTGGTGAAATTTTGAGAAATTCGCGCTTCAACTGTTGCGTGAAGGTGTCATTGTGTGCATAAGAATAATAGGCATACTGGAACGACGTATCGGTTAAATTGTCAGGGTCCTTAAGCAGTCTACACCATATACAGTTCTGAACAATAAGCATGATAAGGTAAAAGAAATACAAAAACAGTTAAAACCAGTAATTGCTAAACTAGACAATACAAATAAAAATAAACTAATATTCAGGGCAAATCAAGACATATTAGTCAACCAGAATCAACGTATATACAAATTGATAAATATGGTAATTGCTTCTTTCGGTGTTTGGCTATATCGTTACTGCAGGATACTGAGGGCTATATATCGTCACTGCAGGATATTGAGGGCTATATCGTTACTGCAGGATACTGAGGGCTATATCGTTACTGCAGGATACTGAGGGCTATATCGTTACTGCAGGATACTGAGGGCTATATCGTTACTGCAGGATATTGAGGGCTATATCGTTACTGCAGGATACTGAGGGCTATATCGTTACTGCAGGATACTGAGGGCTATATCGTTACTGCAGGATACTGAGGGCTATATCGTTACTGTAGGATACTGAGGGCTATATCGTTACTGCAGGATACTGAGGGCTATATCGTTACTGCAGCATACTGAGGGCTATATCGTTACTGCAGGATACTGAGGGCTATATCGTTACTGCAGGATACTGAGGGCTATATCGTTACTGCAGGATACTGAGAAACATGCTGAAGTCAGGGAAACTGTAACCGCATATATGTCAACCCACAAGCAAGTTTATGAAGGGATGATTGATAGTGATTTTGATGGATATATTCTCTTTATGAAACAGACGAACGGTAAATCAACAACGTGGGCTACTGAGGAAGAAGTTGATGCAGCGGCATCATGTTATGACATTGATGTTTTTGTGCAAAAGGTTGCAAATGGACAATCTGAAGAGCTTCGGTTTCCAATATATAGACCATGTGATCCCAATAGACAATTTGCATGTGTGAAAATGGAGAATGAACATTTTGAACTTATTGTAAACAAGCCGAGACCATGCAACTGTATACAAGTGGTCCCAATCAAAAGTACCAGTCTGATCTCCAAGAAAAAGAGGCAGCATCACCAGAAACAAGAAAGTACGAATGGTTTGGTGACGAATCTTTCAGACAAAAAGACTAACAAAAGAACAAATATCATTGCTAGAAAAATGTCTCAAATGTGTACCGACAAGACGTAACATAGACAAGGGAAGATAAAAATATCGGACAGGGAAAGCCACATTCGAGGACTCATTTCAGACTTAAAATTATGGGAGCGTAGAATTCGCTTAGGGAATATTTTTATGGGAGTCACCAGGATTTTTTGAAGAGAAACAGAGCCGTATAATGTAAAGCGAAACAAGTCAGAATGGACCCGGCACCTGGGAGAGATAAGTGGCTAGACACATACATTAAAAACGTCCAAGATGATATTATGTCGTGCCTCAAAATAAATTTCAAAATGAATATCAACAAAGCAGAGGAAATTGCAATGCGTGAGCTACTAATGATCAGAATATAGACAAAGGATCTGGTGTAGTTGTGATGAACTCTACAGACTATGTCTACACGTTAGAGAAAGAAATGCTGGACGATGAAACATGTAAGGTGGTGAAAGACGACAAAGCAAAGACTGTAGAGAACATGGTTAAGAAACTAGCAAACGACATGTACAAAAGATGGTCGATATCTCAGGGAATGAAATCGTAACTAACACCATCGGGAAGCGCGACTGGAAACCTACAGGGAAACACAAAGTTACACAAGGAAGCAATGCCACTCAGAACTATCGTAAATGAACGGAATAATCCAACGGAAAAGATGGCGGAAATAGTTGAGGGTGAACTAAAACAGCATGTCGAGTCTTCGCCAAGTTATATAAAAGACACAACTGATTTCCTAAGGCGAATTGAACAGATACGGCAACCACTTCCGGGTGATACCATTATATACTGCTTAGATGTCAAGGTATTGTACCCAAGTGTACAAAGGGATGAAGCTCGCGCGGCAGTTAAAGATGCTCTGAACAAGAACACCATGAAATTCCGACTGATGAGGTTCTAAGGATGACGGACATGGTACTGGAGAGGAATACCATAACATTTTGTGGTGAAAACATTATTCAGAAACAAGGCAGCGCAAAAGGTTCACATCGGGAATGAATTACGCTTCCACATACCTTGGGTAATTGACAGAGAGGGTGATAAGCCACTTACATATTTTAGATACGTCGACGACGTGTGGGGTCTTTAGACACACGGCTATGAAACTCTACAATCATTCCATCAACTTGCCTACACCATTCATGCAAGGATACAGGTCGAAATGAGGCACTCCACAAGGTGCCTGGAATTCCTGGATGTAATGACGTCATTGAATGCCGGTACACTATGGACAGATCTATATACAAAACCAACAGACAAACACATATACCTTCACTGGCAGTCATCCCACCCAGAAACGACAAAGAAAGCCATACCTTATGATTTAGGAGTGTGTTTAAAACGTATCTACTCTGTAAGTGAAAGTTACAAAAGTCACAGAGATACAATAAAGCAGCAACTACAAAAACGAGGCTATGACGCAAACTTTGTCGAGAGAGAGCTACAGAAGGTGGACAAAGCTAAAAGAGAGGAACTCCTTGAATTCAAACAACACTAACGTGAAACAACGCGCGTCCCACTTGCAATCACGTATTCAAGAGCACTTCCAAACATCGGCCACATCCTATGGAGACACCTTCCGGTGCTGCACATCTCAGACAGAATGAGGTTTTCCCAGAAGCACCTATCCTGGCGTATAGACGTGACAAGAATCTACAGGATATACTGGTACATAAGAAACACAATAACCAGTACTTTTCCCAAAGCAATAGGTGTCAGTCATGTGGAAAACGATGCGCCATATGCCCATACATTGCTACTACGGAAACGTTTAGTGACCACCAGGGAAAAAAGTATCGTATAAGGAACAGCATCAGCTGCAAGTCCACAAACGTTGTATAAGAAATGCGATGTATTCATATATGTCGGAGAGACAGGCGACACTCTTTACCAGCGTTATCTGTTTAACTTGTCGCGAATGAGAACCAAATATGACGATCCGGTCGCAGCGCATTTTGTTAGTGATGACCATTCGAAGGATAATTTCTTTATCGTGGCCTGGAGAAATTGAATGGAGATACAATCTACAGGCGGACCATAGAATGTATGTCGCAGAAAAAAATCCAAAGGTACCAGCCGTATGGACTGAATACGAAAGAGTAGGATCCCAAAGGCCAAATACAACGTTCCGGCCGTACCCGCGACACAGCGACGTCAAAACTCCCGGTTCAACGTCATGACGTCATTTCAGTTTCCTTGTGTATGCAACAAATAAACGCCGCTGATGAAGACCGCAAGGTCGAAAGCTATGGCAAGAAAGAAAGATTTTGTTATATGTATATATATATATATGGGGAGAAATATTTGTGAACTACCAAGGACAGACAACCTTCGGACGAACTACGGCAGGGCGCCTATATATATATATATATACATATATAGGGATGTGGCCCACTCATATGAGCTATAATTGTATGTATGTATGCGTCTATATGTTAATTGTGCCTCCAGACGAGTGTGTTATGATGTAGAGATACAGTTCATCAACGTGTGTTGCAGCTACCTTTTTTAAGGAGTGAATTCATACGCTTGATTTCTGTGTATCTCGTCATAGCTAGGCGCCCTGCCGTAGTTCGTCCGAAGGCTGTCTGTCCTTGGTAGTTCACAAATGTTTCTCCCTATATATATATATACACACATATATATATACGATAAACAATAGTATACATCTTACAATATGTTTTTACATTTAGAAGTTTAGTGTACGACTTTGCAAGCATAAAAATGTTCAAATATGACAATGTTCTCAGAGTTTAAACACGTCTACTATGATTTGTATACATGCTATACGAACGGGTTTTAATACGATACAGCCAGCGAAACCATGCCGCTGGTCGTCAATTCGAACATGCTCCAGTCGGTAGGTACAACGTTATAGTTATACGTGTATCGTTGTCGGATATCCAAATAATGTTGATTTTGCTATAGCACTTGTTCGGGAGCTTACTTTCCTAGAAGAGGAACATCGAAGAGTCATTGCGACGTTTTTTTAAAAAGAGAAAGAGAGAGAGAGAGAGAGAGTGAGAGAGAGCGTCCCGTTAGAAACTACCATATTTGAATATCATTGTTATTAATTATTTGAATATATCAAATCACACTGTGTTTCTGTTTTACTAATTGTTAATTACATATCACCAATAAAATATTTAAACAAGCAGTATAATAACGAATAAAAGACATATTTAAAACTCGATTTCTTTTTTATTTAATGTATGCAAGCAATATAAAGTCCAAACGATATAGGGTTACTTATCTGAGGTACTCAAGAGAGAAAGAAAGAAGCAGAGAGAGAGAGAGAGAGAGAGAGAGAGAGAGACAGAGAGAGAGACAGAGAGACAGAGAGAGAGAGACAGAGAGAGAGAGGAAGACGAAGAAAGAGAAGAATAATAAATAGAGCGAGAGAGAGAAAGAGAGCAAGAAGAAGAAGAAGAAGAAGAAGAAGAAGAAGGGGAAGATCACAGTTTCCCAGGCACTTTTGTTTGTGTTATTGTTATAACGTAACCCTAGAATCTTGTTTAAAACCCAAGCGAACTTTTTGATACATTTTGGCAACCCTCTTATGTTGGTGATGTCACAAACTTTTCCTATTTTGCATCCTATTAACTGTTGTTTATGTTGTTTATGTTGATGCTTGTTTTTTTATGGACTGTGATCCTTGAACGCTACATTTCGTGTTCGACATTTATATCTACATTTATAGTATGGTGTTATTAGGTGCAGTTCAGTTATTGGTCCAAGGACTGTCATATTGGCCCGAGGACCAATAACTCGGACAATATGAAAACCATTAATTGACAATTTTATTTATTAACTTCCACTACAGTAGTATTTTATTTTAATAAAAACAATTTAAGGGTGCCCTCTGGTGAATATCAGTATAACAAGAATTCTTATTTTTTTCTGTTTTTTATGAAGACTAACATATTACTAGTTAGTTTCTGGAAAAATAATGATGTGTTGATGATGTAACATTTTAACAATATCAATCTTTATTAATACACCCCCAAAGCCCAAATTAGGGTTTTAAATTCAGAAGCAGCTGATAATTAGATATGACTTTAGAAATCACCCAATATTTTAGATAAAAAAAAGAATGAAGCAAATGGAAAAAAAGTTATGGGAAGCTAAACAGGTATCAATACAAAAGTAAGAAAACCCTTAAAATTATAAAAAATAGGAGAAATCTCTGAAGTTTTTAATTTCAGCACAACTTCTAATGAAACAAAAAAAAATACAGAAAATTGCATTTTGGGCAAGACAAACTTAAAGAAATAATAACAAGAAATTTGTAATAAACTGGTATATAATAGAGAATTATAAGGTTATCAAATAAATGTGATACAAAGTATATGTCGGTGTTCATCTAAAATAGTTAACAATTAAAAATGTTAAAGACTCATCATTTTATTACAGAAAAAGATCGATATATGTGCTTTGGTTTTATTTTTGTTTATGGGATTTGTTTGGAAATACTTTTAACAAGAACAAGACTCTAAACATAATCATTCCAACATAATTAGGTATCTTACGAGACATTCAACATACAAAGGAACAAAACAAAGTTACACATCAAAGGTAGATACAAAAATCGAACAGGAAATGTAACGTTCAAGGACGACAGTCAACCAAACACAAACAGAAACAAATAAGAACTTTAAAGATGAATAAAATGCCAAATAAGACATCACAAACATAAAATGGTTGATAATAGGCTACCGCATTGGAACGGTCAGTGGCAAAAAGGGCCGCTTGGGGTTTGAACCATGTTATATGGTGCACCAAGCCTCACAATTACCCTACTGTCATCCCAATCAAACGGGACAGTGTAAATAAAGAAATCCCCGTCATGAACTATTCTTTAACCAACAAGGCAGCAATATAAGTAAAACACAGAGATGCTGGTGTATATATAAATACAAAATAAAATAGCATAGAAATCCACAAATAAGGTACTCAATGACTTGGCAGAAGCCAGAGCAACAAGATAATAAACCATTGAGGACACGACATGACAAGATAGCAGACAAATATCAAGCGTCACCGTTCTTTTGGGCTTTAGGTAAATGTCATCATAGGGTCCACAGCCTGTCCGGTCATCGCACAATTAAAGAGGAAAGCATAGTGGCGAACTGTAAATGGGTCGACCACTAAGCATGCAGTGCGTTGCAGAATGATAGGGTCATAACCTCTTTTGATAAACCTTTTAACAAGTTTAACATTATAGATATTATGAAAGTGATCATGACCAAGGATCTTCCAAAGTTTGTAAATCACGTCCCCATATAAGTCAGGTTGTGATAGTCCTTGTCGTAGAAGAGTTCTTAAATTACTTTTATATTTGAAGAGAAGATCAGGGTTACGATATTAACATTTTGCAAAAGATGTAAATCGAGAAAAGAAGGGTTAGTATCCGAAATATTAGCTTTGTTATGTTAAAGATCTTTGGGATATATATTATTAACCATAGTAGAAAAAAAGGGTTGTAAATGTTCAATATGTCATCCAGATACCGAGAGGTATCATTAACGGCTTCAATAACATTTGCCTGGGTATCTGGTGAAAGACTAAACATAAAATCTCTTTCATAGCAATATAAAAACAAATCTGCCACAAGGGGTGAACAGTTCGTACACATATGGATACCAGCAATGTGTCTATACGCGGCAGTTCTATACTTGACGAAAATAGTATCTAATAGGAAGATGAGGGCTTCACAAACTTCTTGGCAAGTCCAAATAGTGTCCAAATAGTGTAATTGTCTAAACGGCCGTTAGGTGACCATATGCATACATATGAGCAAGTGTTACAACTGCAATCCCGGTATTAACTGTAACGGCAACTTGTATGTTGATAACATGTCTTGAGGACACGTCAACCCCGCTCAAGGGATTGTGCTCAATACAAACAACATCCGTAAATAACTAAACAAACTTAGCTTATAACGTATACTGAATATAAATAAAATGCATCACTATCATTTGTGTTTTCTTAAATTGACCTTAATATAACGGTGAATTTATCGTCAATTACGTGCGTGTTTCCTGCTTGGCGTATGCTTGTTTCGATAAAAAAGGCTATGAATCAAAAATGACATTAATGGATCAATTGATCAATTTGAATACTAGCTTTGGAACACTTGTTAGATTATAACTAATCACGTCAAGCGGATTTACACGTACTCCTATAAAACATGTTAATCATAATAATAGGATTTTGTGGCATATATAACATACTATTTCTCGCTGGTCTGTTGGAATCATCGAGCCCAAGATGTATGACTTTAAAATAGAATGCCGCTTAAACCGGTGCAAGGGAACATGGGAATGGTTGTACTTAACATTACCTCTTATGACTAGAAAAAACAAACAGTCGGCTATTTTTCTCCCTTTTGAGTTCTGTGATGTCAACCCTTTTGAGTTATGTGATGTCAACCCTTTTGAGTTATGTGATGTCAACCCTTTTGAGTTATGTGATGTCAAACCTTTTGAGTTATGTGATGTCAAACCTTTTGAGTTATGTGATGTCAACCGTTTTGTGTTTGTGATGTCTTATTTGGCCTTTTATTAATTTTTAAATTTGCTCTTTGTTTCTGTGTGTGTTTGTGGTTGACTATCGGTCTTGAATGCTGCTTTTCCTGTTCGAGTTTTATATTTATATATTCTATATGACCATGTTTCGCAGGCTTTTGTGAAATTACGTTCATACACCATTTGGAGAACAAACTTGCGTACATGTATTTATGGTAAAAGGTTCAGATCATTAGTATTGTCTAACAAGATACGGTCGCTCTCCTTGCAATCAAATGTAGCAGAGACATCGATTCTGTAAAGGTCGATGCCACCTCTTTATTTAAGGTAAAGATAAACATATTACATAGCATGAACATTCTAAAACAGCCAACCTATATGAAAGTAAAACGTTTGCATTTTAAACGTGTTTAAATATTTATAAAGGAGATTTGTAAAAGCCGTGACTATCAATTTAAATGCTGAATTATTAAACAATAGTACTGCTTATCAGGTGTTTATCTCAGCACAGAGCAGCAACAGATGACACTACAATCAGACGAGTGAAGAAACAATGAGGTATAGTGATATGATGATGTGTAATACGCTTGTAACAATTAAAACTATTGAACAAAGATCCCATATTAAACACATTTTAAAGTGAGGGCTTAAGATTAAAAATAAGGTTACTATATAAAAATAACGTGTGTGTTTGTGTGTGTGTTATTTCACGAGATAAATGTAACCAGACAAGAAGTGTAAAACCAACAAAAACACGTTTAAAATATAGTCAACACATGTATTCGAATAGTACACTGACATATATTCCCTTACAGAATACACATAAATGAGATCCAGTATTTCTTTTAAATCCGATTTAAACATAAAGTCCAATTACTATTGACAAGTATCCATTTAATCCAATTTTTATTTTAAGTCTTTCTTGGTTAAATTATTTACAAAAGTCCAACTAATCCAATATCACTTTTAACAAATGAGGTGCACTTTTATTTACATTGTCTCGTCAATTTGAGTGCTGAAGACAAGATAATAGCGAGGTGGTGTACCCTTAAAATAGATTTAAGCTAACCAGTAAAACATAAGTATAAAAGTCGAACAGGAAATGCAGCTTTCACAGAACCCAGAAAACACAAAAACACGCAAATGACAAACATGAATGGTAATGTTAATAAAGAATAAAGGCATATGACGTCATATTTCCTACTGACATTTCTAGGTCGGTATATTGTAAACAACACTATTTGTTTTGTGTATTGTCCTTTCAATTTCATTGCATTTTAATTATGAGGCAGTATGTCAGTCGATTAATGAAACTTTTTGCATACAAGTTTAATGACAGTAACGACACATACTTATTAGTTTGTAACTTTATCACACATATTAACATGACAAACACATGTATGCATGTTTTATTAGATTGTGAACGAATGCGTTAGAAATAAATAATTTACATTAGTAAGGAATATCAACTAAATGTGCGCTGTAAGAGTAAACACAATCCTCAACATAATTCTGGGATGTCCAGTATTTATTCAATTGAATGACATTATCACTCAAGAAATACTAAGAAATATAAAAAGATCGGACATGGAAATTAGCATTCAAGGAGGACAGTCAACCACAAAACACAGAAACAAAAACGCAAACAGACAAACAAGAAGGCAAAAGTAATAATAAAAGCAAACGACATCACAAACTTTTGGGTTGAAAATAGGGCTACCGCCTTGGAACGGTAAGTGGCAAAGTAGGCCACTGGGGGTTTAAACCGGTTCTAGGGTGCACCAAACCTCACACTTACCCTACTGTCATCCCATTAAAACAGGACAGTGTAAATAAAGAAATCCCCGCCATGATCTAATCTTTAACCAACAAGGCAGCATCAATAGTTGGTCCGTTGGAAGCTACAAACACAACCAAAAGAATAAGGTAGCAGATTATTAAAGTCACCTATCTGCGTGTATATCAAATGAAAACAATAACTAAAGAAAGGTGCTATAAATGCGCAACTCAATTATCGGAAGTACAGAGGATTCCGCGAGTGTTGCATATATACCTTATCATTCTGTGACGTCATTGTAAACACACCACTGTTGATACTATATCTCATCGACTATGAACTGTTATACATTTAATAAAAATCAAATACCGCTGAACAAATAATAAGATCACTCAAAGTTCTCAAGAAAATAAATGACACATTTCTCCTTGCGTAATGCACTAATAAATACCACATGCTAATAAATAGACACAAATAAAACACAAATAACACATATATTCCAATCCAAGTGTTATTGCTGGTTACATTTGTTAGATGTGTATTAATTGTGTTATATTTAAACTAAACTATGTTAAAAACAAAGGAATCATTATTCGTTAAGATATAAGGCAGATATATCGATTAGGAAAAATAGTATTCAAGGACGACAGTCAGCCATAAAAACAAACAGAAATAAAGAACGACTTTACTGTTATTACTTATTCTTTCGATCTTTTGAGAGCTGAGCCCGATACTTATATTTAGTGATCGGTGGTACATTTTCGATTTCTTTTGTTTTCTTACTTAATTTTCGATCCGGTGGTTCCACTACCCCGGCCGATAAAATGCTCTGGGTATTGTTTAACCACTCATAGGATATGCTGTCTGCATTTTAATTTAATGTTTTGGCTGTTACTTGTGATACGCAGGCTTAATAACCGCTGCTCCCAACTAAATTCCTTTTTGTTTTTTTCGCTCTTCGGGGCATACATTTTTATTAGATCCTGGGACCATATGCCGCTGGATATAGGGGATGAAATAAAGATACAAATATTGCTATATCCACCGCCATATGCTTACCATCTTTGGGATGGTAAAAATTATGTACAGTTGATTTTTATGAATATTGAGTTGTGCTCAACCCGGGGCTAGAGGGCGTGAGCGGTAGCTAGCATATTTCACTACCGCTCATTAACAGTCTCACTCAAACCGAGACTGCACTATTTCGTATGTGTCGTGCCCGGCCGTTTTCAAAGGTCAATTATCGTACTCTTTTTTTATAGCACAGTGGCGTTGCTTGTGCAGTGTGGCGGCAGTAAAACGTCTCCCCGCGCTTGCAATCAATACTGTTATTCATTCGACACAAAAAGTGTTGACAATAGGGCTACCGCCTTGGAACAATCAGTGGCATCAACGCCGCTGGTGTTTAAACCAGGTTCTAGGGTGCCCCAAACATCACTCTTACCGTATTGTCATCCCAATAAACGGGACAGTGTAAACAAAGATATCACCGCCAGATTATAATCTCTAACAAGCAAGGCAGCATTAATAGGCAATAAAGGAGAAACACATAAATGATCATGTATATATAATATAAAAAACAAATTATAGATAGCCACAAATTACGTCCTCAGCCAGACCAACAAGAGAACAAACCGGTAACGGTACGACAATACTATATTAAAGACAAACATCAAACGCTATAAGGATTTAGGTAGACATAATCATAGAGTCTACAATCGGTCCGGTCATCGCAGAATCAAAGAGGAAAGCGTAATGGCGAACTGTAAATAGGTCAACTACTAAACATGCAGTTGCAAACGAGTATGAAAGTGGACCTTTGTGAACGGCCGAACACGATAAATACGAAATATTGTCTCGGTTTGATTGAGACTGATCATGAACGGTAGTGAAATATGCTTGCTACCGTTCACGCACACTATCCCCGGGTTGAGCAAAAATCATACTCATCAAATCAATATTACAGAATGTTAACCATCCCGAAGATCGCATGCATATGGCGGTGGACATACTACTTTTAATGTCATAATTCCACGTCCAGGAATTATGACATGAAAATGTTATGAAATAATTTCACGTTGCAAAATGATATGGTCATAACCTCTTTTGATAAACGTTTAAACAAGTTTAATAAAGATTGTTTGAAAGTGATTATGACCAAGGTTCTTACGACGTTTGTAAATCACATCACCATAGAAGTCAGGTTGTGATAGCTAGTAAAAGTAAAACTACGGATTATAAACAATACAGATGGTATGTTCCTGTCGAAAATGAATATATGTAATTATCTTTGTCCTGTTGTTTGTGTTAACCAGTGCTTCTATACATGTTACAGTGAATGGTAAAGTAATATCTGAACGATAAACGCCATTAACTATATGGACGATTAATGGTGTAAAATGTCCACAATGGCGTTTATAAATCGCTAGACACAGGCGTTCAATCTTAAATAATTGCACCATTATTTACGTAATGCTTTCATTCTATGCTAAATATAGCTTCTTGGAGTTTTAAGCAATTTAGATGTCAATATTTGCTGCTATGATCGTTGTTATAAAATTATGAAACATGCATGCACTGTGATATATGGAAAACACCACCGTGTGAAAGCAAATATTGCCAGACAATCAAATTGATGGGGTTGAGAGATACTTATGCATCATAATCACTATCGGAGAAGAATTAACACCTACAATATGTTGTGCTGTATTCTGATGATGTTTAAGATGAACAAAATAACATGCCCTCCCTCCTCACTGCCAAACCAAAACAACATTGTACATGAGTGCCTGTTCAATATAACTTACATTATACAACTATTTGGACAGCATAACTTGAGAAGCTTAATATTAGGTAGGTAATATACTAGATAATGTTAATCACATACATCCGTAAATGCCACATGACGCACATATTAATGAAGCTACCAGTATATCTATCGTTGTCAAATGATGAAGTTTTATGTTTATAAAGATGACGCCATATATTGATTTGATCTTCTCCGTATAAAACACAGAACGGAAATATCTCGAACATTTTTCAAATCCGGTATTTTAACGGTTCGAAATCGGCGAGGCAATTCTATAAATTTTGCGACTTTATATAATTTCATGTATTATTTCACCGGAAGTTACGTATTAATCACTGGAAGTAACGTATTAATCACCAAAAGTTACGTATTAATCACCGGAAGTTACGTATTAATCACCGGAAGTTACGTATTAATCGCCGCAAGTTACGTATTAATCACCACAAGTTACGTATTAATCACCGCAAGTTACGAGTCAATCACCGCAAGTTACGTATTAATCATCGGAAGTTACGAGTCAATCACCGCAAGTTACGTATTAATCACCGCAAGTTACGTATTAATCGAACAATGCCAGTGAACATCATAACAGCTATGGTCAAGTATGCAAACAACAGGCCTCCATCGTTTCAAAGTTGTTTGAGTTATATTTTGAAAAGAAGGTCACTGAGCTCAAAAATAGTTATTCACATCAAAAGTATGGCAGCTTTGACGTATTCGTTGCTGATTTAACCTTGAAAAGTTAGTCTGGGGACAACATTCAAACACTAGCTAAAACTGTAGGCTATCAAAAGTCACGATGACCTACTTCTTTATTTTAATAAATATACATCATTAACAGAGACACGTGATGCATGCATATGTCATGACAAATGTATTCTGGAACACATCTGGAACACATGCAAATATCTGCCTTATATATCAAGGATCTAGTCTCTATCACATTTGGTATGGTTTTCTTTATGCATCATTTATGTAAAGAGCAGCGTGAAGAAGCCGCCAGATTGCTGTTGAACGGAGTTTCGCAGTATATGTTGTCTGACCATCTCGGCGTGCATACACTGAACGACTTTAAAAACGCAACAGGAAAATAAACTATATAACTGATATATTTCAATAGAAATTCAAGTTTAATTTCATCTAATTTACTTAACAATATCTTCAGTTGAATTGTTGAAAATTTCATTGAAATTGATCAACAGGAAACTTGTTAATTTTAAACATAACTGTATGACCCCCAAAAGCAAAAGTCACAAGTAATACCGAGTAATCCACCATTAGCGGCAATGCACGCCTCACATCGAATAATGTTCGCAATGACGCGTTGGGGGATGCTATTCCAATGGTGTATTGTAAGTCCAAAACCGTCATTGGAGGTGGTTGGCGGCGACGCACGCGTCTATCGAGCTCATCCCAGACATGCTCGATCGCCGCAAAGTCCGGTGATAAAGCGGGCCAGTCCTTAACATTCACGTTGTTCTGTGCAAGAAAATCCCTTGTGTGCCGTGCAGTATGGGGCGGGCAATATCCTGTTGTAGAATCCCAGCTCGTCTCATATTCATTCTCATAAACGGCACCACGACAGGACGTAAGACATCATTAAATTGTAAAATTGTAAGTTATTATAACTTTGGTAAACATTGAACAATGTCTTACCAAAGTTATAAATATTTTTTCTACCGTTATTATTTGTTCGTAGTTTCGACTTTTAAATTTATACTATAGCTTACTATTAACGTCACATTGTAATTAAACGGGTTCACATATTATTTTAGAGATATTTGTTATTAATGCGAAGGAGATGTGAGGCATGCGTTGCCGCTAATGGTGGATATACTCGGTATTAGTTGTGACTTTTGCTTTTGGGGGTGGTCATATTGTTATGTATAATATTTAATAAGTTTCCTGTTGACCAATTTAAATGACATTTTCAACAATTCAACTGAAGATATTGTTAAATAAATTAGATGAAATCAAAATTGAATTTCTATTGAAATATATCAGTTATCTTAGTTTATTTCCCTGTTGCGTTTTTAAATTCGTTCAGTGTACATGCATTCTAACAATACTAATTCAACGTCTGAAAAAGACTGTTTTGAAATTTGTCTCAAACACCTACATCAGCGATTCCGCACCCAAGCAGTAATCGCTGTTCGCGTTACATGGCGTAACGCTTGGTTTCGCTTAGGAACATTTATCTGACACTCAGATTCACATAAACATGATACAAATGGTCCTGTAGACACCACAGCAACCAAACGCAATGGAGTGTAGGTCCGGACTACGCCACAAAAGGAAATATAAGCATGTTTAACATGTCATTGCAAAGGACAATACAGGTGAAGACAGGGTTACCGACCTGGAAAAATCAGTAGGTAGTAAGGCCTACAGGATAACTTCAATCGATTTTATGTGTACACAACCTAGATATTATCATGTCTTCAATGCTCAAATTGACAGTGTAAATAAAAGTTCATCCCATCAAAAGGAATTCTCTAACACTAGTCCAACAGGAAGAGTAGCATTCACAGAACACATTCACTCCAACAAGTATGACAATGCAAAGGTGATTCGAAAAGAACACCGCAAACACATTCAGTAAAAAAGAACATCCCAAACATATAAGGCTTGACAACACGGGTACTGCCTTGGAACGGTCAGTGGCAAAAGGAACCACGGGGAGTTTTACCTGGTGCAAGGGTGCACCAAATCTCACTCTTACCCTGTCATCATCCCTAAACAACAGGACAGTGTAAATAAAAATAATCACCACCGAGTTAACCCCTTACATTTGATAAAGCGTAGATAGGTGTAATAAGAAACAAACACAGAAATAAGTTAAACCTAAGAAGCTAATCTCATATGTACTTGATGACTTGTCTGAAGTCAGAGCATCAATGGAAAAACCGTTAAGGGCAGTGAAGGACATACAAAGTCCACCACCAGAGAAATTAGCAATCAATATGCGTAAATGTTCTAAAAATATGTATAAATAAATAAATAAATAATAATAATAATTACACGAGGTGTTCAACTTATAACGTATCACTTTTATTGTGTAACTAAATCAAATATCTTGACATTCTCGCCGAATTTGTATATTTTAATGTCAATACTAATAATTATTTCGATATAAAATATTATGACATGAACAAGTATGGGTTTCATAAATTTGCTGCATCCGTCTTTTTGAAAAAAGGTAGATAGTGATATGTTGAAACAAAAACTCTTTAATTATAAAAATAGCTCAAATACAAATTAAAGAAGGAGGTTACAGTATTCAGATATGTCCATGTCTGAATTTAAAAATGTGGATTTTGCATTTTTTGCTATTTGTCACGATTTCAGCGAAAATTAACATACAATTCGACTAAAAGTTTGAAAATGATTAAATTTATGAAAACCTCTAGTTCGAAACATCAGCTGCAGGCATAGGTATGATTTCCTCCTTCGTCTATACATATAAGTTTCGTTACTTTAATTAACAAAATCTAGGACAAGAGAGATGATTTTCATTTTGATATTGTTAATTATCCCCATTTATATGGGAATGTTCCACGAGCAACTTCTTATCGGGTGTATTTGTCTCAACTTATTCGTTTTTCTAGAGCTTGTACTCGAGTTGAGGACTTTAATATTCATAATCGTTGTATAATTAAAAATCTACTCCATCAGGGCTACATTACCATAAATTTCGTAATACCTTTGCAAAATTTTATTATCGTAACCCTGATCTATTTTAAAATGTAAAAGTAATTTAACAACTCTTCCGTAAAAAGGACTATCACAACAACTTCTATGGTGACGTGATTTACAAACTTCGTAAGATCCTTGGTCATGATCACTTTCATACTATCTTTGTTAAACTTGTTAAAAGGTGTATCGAAAGAGGTTATGACCCTATCATTTTCGGTTACACTCTGCGTCATCTATACAAATTCTACATAATAACTCTAAATGTCTTAGATCTAAGCCATTTGTACGTCTTCCACCTTTAAATCTTCATTCGGCAACCCCATTCCATGTTCCTTCCAATAATTTTACCAGGATTTTTAATAACGGCTCAAAAGTTTCATTAACACCTCTTGGATCACCTGTTTTGAGAAAATATCACGTTACGTCTCCATTAAAACATCGTTTTATTCAATCTAGACGCAGAGTGTTTCCCTCTATAAGTAAGTGCAATGCTAAGAACGTGCATTTGTTGCAATTATTTATCTTGCAAGTCCACCATTAAATCAACTGTTAATGGTAGAACATTTAATATATGTCTAGCTTCAAATGAAGATTGACGTACTTCTCACGTCATTTATGTTTTGACTTGAAATTGACCACGTTGCGTCATACAATATGTTGGACAAACAGGTCTTTCCTTAAAAGTTCGATTCCGTGAGCATAAATATAATGCAGGCAATCCCAAAAAGTTAAAGAATGACCTGTACCAACACTTTCGTCAGTCAGGTCATAGTTTTAGTAACGTCACTGTTCAACCTGTTGAATATATAATTGATGATAATTATGCAACCATAATTTTTTAAAATAAAAGCTAGACATATAACAGAACTAAGGTGGATGAAAAACTTGCAGACTCCATTTCCACTGGGCCTTAATGACGATATTTATCAACAAGGAAATATTTCAAAAGAGCCTTGTATTGACATTCTTTCTATATTTTCCATTCGAAAGCGTAAATCTAGGTCTTATGGTTGTAGACGTAATGGTAACATCAAACGGAAATCACGTATTACTATGTCAGTCGCTGATTTACATACTTTTTTTAAACAGTCTAGATAACACTCGATGCTTTCTTGTCTTATCTCTCTATCCATTTCTTCACTTAAGCTGATTAACGAGAAAGCAGACACAATTTTCATTCGAACAGATCCATTGTATAACACTGCTTCCATAATTCAAAGCTGTACGCAGCATTTTATCCGACCCCATGTTGACAAGGAGTATGATCACGTCAGGCATTTTCTAAAGATTCATTCTTAATCTTAATAAGAGCATTGATTTTATTGATAAACCAAGTATATTTCGAGATAATCGTGTTGTTTATTCTATTCCTAAATATTTCAAAAATTCCAAAAATCCTATAATTTGTTATAAATACAAAAAGAACAATTAGAAATATGATTTTGATATTATAGATAAACGTATTCGGCATTTGTTTTCTAAAGTTCCTAAGTATATATTGTCATCTGTCATTGATTGTAATGCATGTCGTGGTCAGATCGCCCAATCCATTGAGGATTTTAGTATTAAATGGTGTCGTAGAAAACATGCTGATCCTAACTCTCTTTTTTTACTTTGAAAGGTATTAACTTCTATACGGCTAACCCTTCCCTACTTCCCCTAGACCTAGGTTTTCATTTCGTAATTTAAAATCGGGAATCCAGGAATTTCATAATAAGTTTGTTTTAGTTCCTGCAGATAAAGCAGCTAATAATATAATTATTGTTTGACGCCTCCATTGTGTCAATGTTTTATCTCAGGAACTCGGGAGTAATAATTCGTATACTCCAGAGCAATCTACTGAAAATAATTTTGTTTCGACGCATATCACTCAGTGCAAAATTTGCAAGGCTGGAATAGACGAAAAGCAAAACAGACTTCCAACGATGTACTGGATTCCCAAATTACACAAACAACCATATAAAGCCAGTTTTATTTCCAATTCTAGTTCTTGCAACACTACAATATCTCCAAACTTTTAACATGGTGTCTTTTAGTAGAGGTCTTTTATGAAAATAGGGGAATTAATTCGAACACAAGCGAATTTTGGCATATGTAATGAGTAGGCATTGTTAAATAACATACTAAAAATCTTTCAGTCTGCTGATGCTAAATGCCTTTTTTTTAGGTAAAAAGTGGGAAAATATTAAAAAAAACTGCGAATTTCTGGAATCGGCCTTTAACTTCAGTTTTACATCTTTGATAAAGCTAAAAAATGCCATGAATGTATAAACATATATTGTGCAAATATTAGAACCATAATCCATCCAAAAATAATTCAAATTTGGCGGCAATAATCCAAAATGGCTGCCAAAAATGTTTTTTTTAATGATTTTATATGTGTTTATTACCTAGACAAAGTAATATTACGCAAAAACAATTAAATTTTGTATTTTATACTAAACAAAACCTTAAAATCTTTAAATGATGTTTGTTCTATAGTGAAACAATGATAACCATTAAAAACAAAACATGGGGCACTCGTGGTCGAGTTTTTAGAGTCCCTGACTTTCAACTAATTGACGCTTGACTGCAGTTAGTTGCATCTTCTTGGGGATCGATTTGAATTTGCAAGTGGGGAAGCTTTCCATCTAACTTGTGATGTGTCGATGGTTCTACTATTGTGCATTGCTTGTGCATTCAGTCAGTGTTAATCAGGTCTTCCTCCACCAGTAATAGCTGGAAATTGTATTTGCTGTGCAGTAAGTTCTAAGTAAACAACCATTAGTCATTTCCAAGGTCCGGATGTACTGAATTTTCACAGCTAACCCCTTTGAATGTATTACACGCAGAACTACATTCAATGCCAACTTTTTTGCAGCTGCAGGCCCTTGTTTTGCAGCCACTGATATAGGTACAACGTAACACCTTCAACAAATGTGCTGGAGCCGGACCTTTCTGAGTCGTCAATGGGAATAACCTGTCTCCAACAAGTTCCCAGCCCCAGTCCACTGGATTCAGGCCGTCAACACCTTTCCAGTCCTGCACTTGCAGATACACCCGCAGACTGTGGAATTGTGTAGCATCAGATGTTGGGGGAGTTGTTTTGGGTCAACAAACATGGTGCTTTTGGCTACCTTTTCAACAAACTTGCTCACACGTAAGCAGTCCAATGTTTTTCCGTGACAGCCTTTGTACAAATACACAAGAGCTTGCTCCCCACTTACAATTATATTCTTTTTTGTCATTTCGGCTGGTGGTGTATCAAACACTGATGCAGAATGACGGAATACTTCACTTTTTTTGAATGCTTTCATAGCAGTGCCCTTCCCTAAGCCATACACTTTTGACGTGGTATCACATCCTAAAAAGGCATGTATGAACAATATGTTTCTGCATACATCGTCACCAAGGTATGTCTGCAGCTTATGTATATCCCAGCGCATATCACGGTTGAACTTTGGTCTTGGCTGCAGGTAAACCGGATGCGAGTCATATGGTGTGTGATAGCACAACAACACCAGCAAATCTGTGTCATCTCCGATCAATATGGTTGGTTTTGTCCGTGAACAGCGCACAGCTGTTAATACGATGAGTAAATCGGCATCTGCAATAGCATGTGATGTTTCTATGCCTTCGTTGTTCATTTGTTGGGACAACATGTTAATGAAGAGCTGTTTGTTTTTGGGGTTTGCGAGGAATGTTCTCTTTTTCCCTCTAAATGTGCTGGATCGGCTAAACCTCACTTCGGTACCAACCGTTCCTGCAGTTCTCCGACCATGAGTGTTGTCTTTAGTACTTGGTCCTTTCTCATAACCATCAAAGACAACAATACAATTGTTGTACCTAGACAGCACAAAATGGATATATGTACAACATATTCCTTCGTACGTTTGACCACTTTCCCATGGAATCCACTGCAGCAACATACCACCATCCACAACATGATAAGTATCACCAGGATCGTCTGTTATCGGACTAGGATTGTCAGCTGACTTCATGGCATTAGCTAGTGCGGGTTTGTCTGCTTGTCTCATTTGTCTGGATGATTCAAATAATGCTGGTGGATGTGTACATAACTCGAATGCAAGTGGAAGGTCAGGTTCATCAGTCATTCTGATAGCTGCACTAACTAATCTCTGGAACAACAATTGTGGGTCAATCTTCACTTCATCTTCGCCAATTTTGAACGTAGATCTGTCATTCATCGGAATTACAGCATCTTTCTTTTTAAACGAAAATTCGTTTACTTTTTTGCCAGCCATTTTTGCCACAATTGTCTCTCCAATTTGCCTTGCTTGGTCTGCAGTACTGTCATAAGACACCACTCCACTTGTTACGCTTCTGAGATCACTATCAATTTTGAATGGATTTCGTTCAAACAGATACTCAGTTACCACATCAGTGTCTTTTTTATCACGCTTTCGGACCGATACGTTTGTATCTTTGTGCTGTTCACTTGAGGTATACATCTCACCTGAAAAGGTTTGCATTGCTTCATTAATAGATGATGTGGCAGGTCGAGATAGAACCCACACAGCTCTTTGTATCTCAGTCATTCCTCTACCTCGAGTCAGTCCTCGAGCACTCTTCAAACTTCGCATAAGCACCTGCTCAATCACTAGATCAGTCGACAGTCCAGCCCAATACCTATCACTTCGTCTAACAACATGGAACCCTTTCATGAAATATTCATAGAGCTGTTCGTGTGTTTCCTGTAACACATTCATTTTCACAAGATATAAGTATACTGATTTGGCATACAAGTTGTGTCCAGATGCAGTGAAATATGGTAATATGGCTCGTAATGTTTGCAGATGTAATTGCCAGTTTTCTGCTTTTATAAAGTCTCGAAGTATTTCCACCATTTCAATATATTGCAACCATAGTCGCGCTGTTCTACTGTCAGCTGCCAGTTTGGCACAATATTCATCAATTCTGTATTGAATTCGTGTAACTACTTCCTCTTTACATGCATTTCCGATGCCTATTTCCCCTGTCAAGACACAGTCAAACAATTTCAAGGCGGCTTGTAAGTCTTTGTCAATCTCAGGGCCAATCATATCCATGCTTGATGCTCCAGTTGTCGAAACCATACCCCTGCTCACCTCATCAGAGATATAGTCAGATTGCCCGCTGGCTTGCGTACTTTCAATATCACAGTCAGGTTGTGTATCAATATTATCCACAAGTTCAACATGTGAACTGCTCTGTGGAACATTGTCATTTTCTTCACCTTTACTTTCTTCTGCTTTGTGATCTTGGCCGCAATTGTTCTCCAGATCTCGTCCAAAAAGGTCCAGATTAAACACTTCAGATACTAGGAGTGACTGGAGGGCCATGTACACTAATCCGTGACCTCTTAAGGCCCTGGCTACAGCTTTTCCAGTAAGCATATGACCTACTGCCTTTTCAGCATACACTGTAGTGAGGATTTCCTGCAAACCTGAGTCGTTCATTATGTGTCCAATAGCACCAAGGAAACTCATTTCTATTTAAAACCACCTTAATCGGACGACAATCTTACTCACATCACTGTTGGTCGGTTCAGCACTAACAATCATGTTGGCCTTGAACCAAAGAGGTTGATCAAATGTTAACACTGGAGTCATATGATATCGCTTTGCATGCCTACTGACCCAGATCAGCGTAGAGTATATACACGTCTCATCACCTGGGTTGAGATCTATCATTGGCATAAATACTATAGATGACTGACCAGGATATTCTCCATTGGTATTAATCATTTGCATGCTTCCACTCCAAGATGTATGATCAGCTCTTAACAACCACGTCATTTTCCAAAGTATATCTGTGTTCACAGTGTCATTTATGATACTAGGAAGTTCACATAATGCACCATATTTCATGTCAGAACTTTTAGTTGGATTATAAAAGTGAACATTGATCTTTCCAATCTCATTTAGTTCAGTGATTGATATTTTTTGTCTGGGAATGGTTCTGTTACATATACCACCTGGCGTCGCTACTGCTATAATTCCCATTCCATGAAAGGTTCCATGCCCGTCGATAGTTTGGATATTGTGATCGACATTGTCGGCAACATATTGCACAAATTGGTCATTCGTATGTCCAGGTATATCTGAATCATTGTTGACAGCAGCGTTTTGTTCATATCTCTGAACCTCTTTGTAACTACAGCAGAAGCCGAGGCTGTGAAGTGTCTCTATCAAATATTTTGACGCATAATGATGGTGTAACTGAACACCGAGTCCAAACTGCAGTGGTGCTATTAGCACCCTGGGTCTCACTGCTTGCATGATAGCTTGGCCAATTGCAGCCAGTTTTGGTTGGGTATCTTTACCAACAAACATAACATCTAGCAGCAGCTTTAATGAATCTGGTAAGAATGCTATACTTTGTTCAGAGTCAATATCTATAGAACTGGGATATGTCTCTTTGCTTGGTTGATTTGTCCTTATATCACTTTTGATTAATTTAGCAGCAACCTCTACAATTTTCAGTTTTTCTCTTTCAGGGTCGTCATCTTTTGGGAGTTGGTGGTAATCGTATAAAATCTTCGAAGCTGTTCTTCTGAGCGTTACAACATTTTCCTTCTTCTGAAATGCCGTAATAACTATTTCATGCCCAAAGTGCTCTTCGAGACGTCTCCACATCCATTTAACTGTAAAACCCTCACTTTCCCCTTCAAGAAATTCACTCATTTTCTCAACAAGCTCTGGTAATGTGACCTGTTCATTGTCATTTTCTTCTAAGTACTCCACAATTTTATAAAATGCTTCTTCTCTGACAACAAGTTTTGGTCTTCCGACTGATTTTCTCCTTTTGATATTTGAATCAGGCATGTCTGAATACCTTTCTCGGCCTGTTCTGAATCGCACACTACAACTTTGATGATAAACAGCATCCGACGCATGTAAATCTCGTGAGTATTCAACTCTGGCTAAAACCTCTAATCCCCAAGCATCATTTCTTTGTTTTGAAAGTTCTTGAATTTCGGTGTCAAACAGAGATGTCTTAACTTGGTGAATTTTCTTATATGCTTTTACCCTTGATGTTTCTGTTACCGACTTCCCACAAAAAAGACAGTCTTCTTTAAACGAAAATACAGTCGTCGATCTCAATCTGGCCGGTTCATAACTATTCTCATCTATCTCTTTGCGTTTCGCTGTTGCTACATTCTTTGGGTTGGTATATATTTTTCTACATTTAGAATGTACTAGTTGGCCTGTCTTTACGGATATAGTCTCTTTTCTTTCTTGAGCGGCATTTTCTATACCACTTACTCCCTTTTCCCCAAGCTTTACGGTTTCTTCGTCTTTCAAAAAGGAGTTACAAAATACACATACATCATTTTCAGACGGTGAATCACCCATCCTCATGCAGTAAACTTTCAAAGTCTGTGTGATTTTTGAGTTTGATAGTAGTTACATATTACGTCACAACTAATTTGCACGTCATATATTTATATTGACGTCACAACTAATGTTCACGTCATATATCTTTGTTCGTGTGTGATGTCTTATATGCCTTGTCTCCCGATTTGTTCTAGCAGTCCCAAAACAAGAAATGAAAGCTAAATTTATTAATAAGAATTAGTCCAAAGAAGTAATAAATACTGAGTTATAATGTAATGTCTATTAGATATATTTAACAAAGTACAGGCAAACTGCTTTTATGAATCAGACTATATGTCGCAGCAAGACTACTTATTTAAAAAGATATAATTAAGCTAGTTAATGAAGAAAAAAAAGGAAAATGAAGATACAACTTCAAAATCAAATGTTGGCTGCCATTTTGGATTATTGCCGCCATATTGGATTTTTTTCCGGAAGTGTAAATGACTGCAAAATATACCCAATATATATAGTGACATCTCTGAATGTTTTTAACTTCCTATGACAAATAAAAAAAAAGTTATTGGAGGATTCCAGAAAACGACGATTTTTCTTCATTTTCCAACTTTTAAGCCCCAAAAAAAAGGCATTTAGCATCAGCAGATTTTGAAAGATTTTTAGTATGTTATACAAGGCACCCTATATATGGCGTATGCCAAAAATCGCTTGTGTTCGAATTTATTCCTTTATTTTACAATATTTTCATAAAAGACCTCTACTATTTCTGCCGTTCAAGATTTCATTAAACAATATTGTGCTAAAGCTTATGAAAACTCTGGGATTATTTTATTTTGGTCTATTAAAAATTCAGGCGGCGTTCTTGATAACATTTGCAATAAGCGTCAAGCTTTATCTATAAGTACTTATGATTTGTCTACATAATATACAACTTTACCAAACAACCTTAACAAAGACAAAGAAATATAAAAAGATCGGACAGGGAAAGTAGCATTCAAGGAGGACAGTCAACCACAAAACACAGAAACAAACACTCAAACAGACAAACAAGAAGGCAAAAGTAATAATAAATGCAAACGCCATCACAAACACAAAAGGGTTGACAATAGGGCTACCGCCTTGGAACGGTCATTGGCAAAGTAGGCCACTGGGGGTTTAAACCGGTTCAAGGGTGCACCAAACCTCACACTTACCCTACTGTCATCCCATTAAAACAGGACAGTGTAAATAAAGAAATCCCCGCCATGATCTAGCTGATTGCTCTCATTCAAAATATTTTCCTAGGGACAATACTACATGTTTGGCCTGTAACAATATTAAAACGTTTTTACTAACATCAGTTTGGACAGTTACACTATGCGGACTTGAATTTGTGAATCACTTATTTTTCTATTAGATAATATCGTTTATAGTAAAAAAAATAGTATCCCTATGGGTACAAACTGTGCATCCCTTTTCAGAGATTTCACGTTGAGTCTTTCCCAGATACCAAGGTAGATGTTATTGAAGCCTTTAATGACACCCCTCGGTATCTGGATGATATATTGAACATTGACAACCCTTTCTTTTCTACTATAGTTAATAATTATAATCTTGATTGACCGATTGAAACTCAATGTTATGAAAGTATTCCTTATTTCAAAATACAACACAATTTCATATGTTTGCATCTTGTTGTTGTTAAGAACAATTCTGTATACATCCTGCTTCTCATTATCTATTGTACATATGTTTAAAACAACATTAAAGTGTAACGTTTGCTAATTTATCTGGATGTTGATTTTATTGTTAGAGATTTCCATTTGACTGGATGTATGTTTTTTGTACCGTCTTGTCAGTTTGGGCGCTGAAGACAGGCACATAACGAGGCTGTCTATACGTGTAATGAATTTAGGCTAAATAGTAGGCCGCATAGCCTACTGATCGTTCTAAGTCGGTAACATTGTCTTCACTCACTCTCTGTGTGGTGTATTTTTCGGTTCATTGACTTTAATTTGATCATTTGAATTAATGTGTTATACAGTACGACGCACTTGCGTTTCGGTGCTGTGGTTTCTATTGTTCCAGTTTTCTCATTTTTAATTAGCAAACGATTGCAGTCATTGTGTGTTGTAACAAAAAAGTGAAACTAAAATTGCAGAATGCGATAGATGATCACGGTGATACAGTACCCATTTTGCGATAGATGATCTCGGGGTAATTTACGCATTATGTGATAGACGACAACGGTGATAATGTACGCAGTATGCGACAGATAACCGCGTGATGATGTACTCAGTATGCGATAGATGATCACGCTGATAAAGTACACAGTATGCGATAGATGATGTTTGTGATAATTTACGCATTACGTGATAAATGACAACGGTGATAACGTACGAAGTATGCAACGGATGACCGCGTGATGATGTACTCAGTATGCGATAGCTGATCTCGGTGATAATATACACAGTATGCGATAGATGATCGCGTGATGATGTACTCCGTATGCGATAGATGAGCACGGTGATACAGTACACAGTATGCGGTAGATGATCTCGGTGATTATTTACGCATTATGTGATAGATGTCCGAGGTGATAACGTACACAGTATTTGATAGATGTCTACGGTGATACCGTACACAGTATGCGATAGATGATCACGCTGATAAAGTACCCATTATGCGATAGATGTCCACGGTGATAATGTACACAGTATGCGATAGATAACCACGTTGATAATGTACACAGTATGCGATAGATGTCCACGGTGATAACGTACACAGTATGCGATAGATAACCACGTTGATAATGTACACCGTATGCGATAGATGACCACGGTGATAACGTACACAGTATGCGATAGATGACCACGGTGATAACGTACACAGTATGAGATAGATGATTACGCTGATAAAGTATCCATTATGCGATAGATGTCGACGGTGATAATGTACACTGTATGCGATAGATAACCACGTTGATAATGTACACCGTATGCGAAAGATGACCACGTTGATAACGTACACAGTATGCGATAGATGATCTCGGTGATAATGTACACAGTATGTGATTGATGACCGCGTGATGATATACTCAGTATGCGATAGATAACCACTTTGATAATGGTCACGGAATGCGATAAATGACCATAGTGATAATGTACAAAGTATATGATATATGCCCACGGTGATAAAGTAGATAAACGTTGACCAGGACATGTATCATTCAAGAATCACGGTCAACAACAAGCATGCATAGAAACAAACAACGACAACGATAAATAAAATGCAAGGAATAAAGCATATAACATCACAAACATAACATGGTTGACAATTGGGCTACCGCAAAAGAACGGTCAGTGGCAAAAAAGGCCGCTGGGTCTTTACACCAGGTACTAGGGTGCAACAAAACTCTCTCTCTTACCTATTGTAATCTCAATAAAATGGGACAGTTATAATAACGATATCCCGTCAGGTTATATTCTCTAAGAAAAAAACAACAAAGCAGCACTACTAGACAATATAGGCATAACACATACAGTATCATGCATGCATAATATAGGAGAAACCATAAGCCTAGAAAGCCAAAACAAAGTACACAACGACTTGGCGGAAGCCAGAACAACCAGAAAACAAACCGTTAAGGGTACGACAAGACACGATGTAAGACAAACATCAAACGCTACCGTCCTGAGGATTTAGGTAGACGTTATCATAGGGCCAACAATCTGTCCGGTCAACGCGGAATCAAAAAGTAAAACATAGTGGCGAACTGTAGAAGGGTTAACCACTAAACATACAGTGCGTTACAAAATGAAAGTATCATAACCTCTTTTGATAAACACTTTAACAAGTTTAATAAAGATTGTATGAAAGTGATTATGACCATTGATCTTACGAAGTTTGTTAATCATATCCCTACAGAAGTCAGGTTGTGACAATCCTTGTCGCGATGAGTTCTTAAATTACTTTTATATTTTAAAAGTAGATCAGGGCTACAATAATACAATTTTGTAAATATTTTTCGAAGCTTATGGTAACGGTAACCCTGCTGGAGTAGCTTTTTAGTTGTACAAATATTACGAATAGTAAAGTCCAGAACACGACTACAAGCTCTAGCAAAATAAATAAGTTGAGAAACATAGACCCCAGAAGAAGTAGCACGGAGAACGTTCCCATCTATGTGGGTTAAATTAATAATAGCAACATTAAAACCATCTCTTTTGTCATAGAGTTTACTTATTATCTCACCATTTTCAATATAGAGATGTCAATCCAGAAAATAAGCAATAGTGTCAGAAACGACATATATGCACTTGAGATTTTAGCTAATTAAAGAGTCGCTTTTAAATATAGGTACATGTGCTGTCCGTATAAGTAAAGCTTATATAGAGGTGAAACTACTAAATGTATGGGTTTTATTAAGTAAAATGTATACATGGAAACAAGAGCATAAACTCAAATAAGTATGTAGTAAGACATTCATTAATTTGAAGAACTCGTTTTTGTTTTTAATTTATTGTTTGTAAACTTCGCTGGTTCCGCAATATTTGCATTTGTGTTTCTCACGTGATATCCAGTATCGCATAAGGATTTGATTTTAGTTTGTCTTATATCACATAACTGTCCCGTCTAGCTCAATCGGTAACGCGTTCTTAGGATGGGCTTGGCGTTCAGTCTCACGAATTGGATTCTGTATTTAAACCTGTAAAAAATCGTATGCAGTCCCTCAAACTACTCTTACAGCCCCATTCACATGCAGAAATTTACTCAGGTATTTTTGTTTTGCATATGGAGTATATATAAACACGTGAGTAAAAATAGATTTACTTTGTGTTCACATATGATTAACCTTCTGTATGTACTTTGATATTTACACCCAGCATATGCATTACGGAGATCTGTTTGTCTTCAGCAGCAGTCATGAATAATAATAATAATAATAATAGTAATATTAATACTAATAATAATATTATTATTATTATTTAGGTTAAAGATCATAGCTATAGCATATACAGTTTCACAATTGATGTACAAAATTACAGTCAAAATTTAAATTAATGTTATAACAAGATATTGTATTTTACATATTAAAATTGTAAGAGCACACTTTAGTTTAAAAGAAACGAAAAATACATTTTAAAAAAACAAACACAAATCTTCATAATAAAAAATAAAAAGATGATCTTTAAAACATGGAAGGCCCATGACAGCTCTAAGGTTTATTTCCAATATAGTCCAGTGCACAGACTATTAATATCAACAAGAGTGCCGCCTATATATACAACCGTTTGCTAAAGTGTTTATGTTAAAATATTTCCTTAGTGTCAGGTCAATAGAAAAAGAAACTGAAAGGGGATGTTGTTTAACAAGAGCACAAGTTGTATAAAGTTTCAAGATTGTAGGTCAAATAGATTTCGAATATCAGCCATGAAAGTAATTGTCTAAATCAGTTCACAGTGACCTTAATATTTGACGTACTAAGCATAAAATCAATATAGTTTTTTTAGTCTTTTGGCTGTTACTTGTGATATGCAGGCTTCATAACCGCTGCTCCCAACTAAATTCCATTTTGTTTAATTCGCTCTTTGGGGCATAGTATTTTGTTAGATACTGGGACCATACACCGCTGGACATGGGGGAGAAAAATCTCTATGTCGACCGCCATATGCATGCCATCTTCGGATGGTTAAAATTATGTACTATTGATTTTATGAATATTGAGTACTGCTCAACCCGGGGCTAGAGGGCGTGAGCGGTAGCTAGCACATATCACTACCGTTCATGAACAGTCTCAATCAAACCGAGACTGCAATATTTTTCGGCCGTTTCCAAATGTCCATTATCATACTCTTTTGTTTTAACATGGGTACACTTTCTGTAAAGTTGCAAAATTTGAGAACTAATAGTTACAAGTTACAGTTGGACAAATGTATGTAGGATTCTGTCATTGTCAGGTCAGTGTGACCTTGATGACCCATTGAAGCCAACAGCGATAGGCTTACTCCACTTACCAAGGTAATGCATCTATGAAGTTTAATAAATGTGGGCATTGCATGTCCGGCGGGGTTGTTATTTGGAATGCGTATGTGCATATCAGGACATGGTAATCCTGACCTTTGACCTACCCATCCCCAAAAGCACTATTGTTCCTCCTCTCTCTAAGGACAAGGTGCCTACCAAGTTTCATGAGTGTAGGTATTACACATCCTGCAGTTATCACTTGGAATATATAATTTAGACTTGACCTATGTCCTACTGACCCCAAAAGCAACGGTGTCTCCTTTGACCAAGGTCAATGTACCTACGAAGTTTCATGAGTGTGTATATTATGCTATTTAGCGGAATGTGTATTTTCAGTAAAGGTCATGGTGACCTTGATCTTTGGCCTACTGACCCCAGATAGAATTATTTCTCTCATAAAAGTCAATTTACGTATTAATTTCATGAACGCGGGTGTTACAGTTTCGAGGTTATCACGTGGAATGCCTATTTTCATATAAGGACATAGCGACCTTGATCTTTGACCAAAAAATCAATAGCATTTCTCCTCTCACCTACGGTTATGTCCCTGTGAAGTTTCATGAGTGTGGGTATTACGGTTTCAAAGTTATTTAGTGGAATGCGTATTTCCATATAAGGTCATGGTGACCTTGACCATTGACCTACAGACCCTCAAAACAATAGAGTTCCTCTCACCCAAACTCTCATCATGAGTTTGGGTTTCATGGTTTCGAAGTCAGGAATGTGTGTTTCAATATAAGGTTGCTATCCATGTTTGTTTTAATGTATTACAGGAGTATGTTAAGGTGTTTAATATAACGACCCGTATAAGTATGTTTGCATATGACAGTACTGCATGTATGTCTACACATACAGGTAGTTATACAATGTCGAACATGAAATGTAGCATTCAAGGACCAGTCAACCTAAATCAAGCTTCGGAACAAACACCAGTTACAAGTACAAAAACAAAAGGCAATGTTTATGACATCGCAAACGTAAAAGGGTTGACAAAGGAATACCGCCTTGGAACGGTCCGTGGCAAAAATGCCGTTTACCCCAGTTCCAGGGTATAACTCATACCCTAGTGTCATCCCAATAATCTAGGTCACGTGTATACCTAGTTTCTATCATAATTAGTCATCTAACGTTTCACTGAGCAGCGTAATTGTTTCAAACACGCAGACAGTCTAGAAACTAAAGAGCTACAGCATGATTCAAAAGCGGCGTACACTTTTATAATAAACTACAACAAATAAACAACAAAAAAACACTGGACGTTTAATGAAGCGACGTTTAAATTAACATCGAGTAGTAGACAGCATCATTTCCGCTTCCGGTAGTCAAAAGAAAAACAATAGCGAGGTTATTGAAGTATGTTTTGAATATAAGAAAAACCATGCTCAGACAGAACCATTAATAAGCAAAAGCTGTCTGCTTAGAGAATGGACCTACGCACTACTGATCACTATTATAACACATAACTACCACTTACATAATCATCTTTTTCATTATACCAGTTGATACAACTGGTCAGACGTCTAGTCATAAATACATACTTTCCATGTATTTCTTTGATCCAATGGATACTGTCTGGAGAAGAAAAATTTGATCAATATTTATGACAGTTTACGTTTATTAGCGTATATAAAACCTTCCAAGATTACGCTATCGTCTTTTATAGCATAGACTGGTAATGGTAAGAAGAGATTCATTTGATTGTGTAGATATCATGTGATCGACCATGTGATATTTGTACATTTTACAGACTAATCCATATGTATACAATATATTTCTCGGAACAGATTGTTACTATCATATATATAATGCTATATGTGTGTACACGTTTATTGATTTAGTTGTTTCTAAATTATTGTTTACATCATGTGATACATCATACGACTCATTCAAGGTTATTGGAAAATCCTAACGCTTCTATGACCTTTTATGAGAAATGATAATTTATGACTGTTAAGGTTATTTAAAAATAATTTGTTTATCTTACTGAACTATTCTAAATGTTCTATGAAATACTATGACAATATAAATACAGCATTTCGGTGTTGTTGTTTCAGTTTTCAGTAATCAGATGTTGAGAATCTGGTTCAGTATCTTAATTGAGAATTAAACAAAATACTGGATGATGTGAATTGAAATATATGGTGAAGGATACAAATACTATGTTCATCTAATACAATAATAATACTTAAGTGTCAATTGGATTAAAGGGACACTTGACAAATTATATTAAAGGGACACTTGCCAATATTATTTGGAATTTATTCGTATATCGGATTTTAAAGAAATTCTGGATCCATTTTATGTACTTTATGTAAGTGAATATCTTTCATTGCAGTATTTAAATAAATTTGATGGTTATATTTTAAAAATTGTTGTTGTTTGTTTTGCATCCTTTTTTGTTACATTTAACCCATAACAAGATGTTTACACAAAGTGTTTACGTCATTGTACATTGTCATTCTTTACTGTCAAAGTGTCCCGTTTACTATGCACTACAACGACTATTTAATATAAATGGCGAACTGTTATTTCGATGGTGTTGTTTTGGAGCAACCACGTTGTCATTTAACAAAATTAGCTGCAAGTATTTTTTTCTAAATGCATGTGCATTAGCACTGGCCCTATATAAAACATAGCACTCTTAAAAGAAATGGCCCCGAATGTCTGTACTGAGAAGTGGATTTTTAAAAAATAGTTTTTATGATTTTTAACATTACTTTATTTAAGAAATAATAAATAAGTACCTGTGTTTTATCGGTGAATAAAATACAGTTAGGAGTTCGGATGCGTAGTAATTAAATCACAAGTGCGTTAGCACGAGTGATTTAATTTCTCGCATCCGAACGACTAACTGTATTTTATTCACCGATAAAATACAGGTCCGTATTTATTATTTCGATTCTAACACAACAATTACCCCATTATCTACGCTATTGTTGGGGCACTATATATTATATCGGAGGTCAAGGTAATCAGGCTGCTATGTTAACAGGCTCTTCCATTGGGCGCCCCCGTGTGCAAAGTTCTGCGTTTCAATGCACTGGTTTTCACGTGACAAACAATTAAGTCATTGCTTACGTCATATAGCTTGCGCTGTATGACGTCAAACGTTCTCACCTTGTTCAAGATGCTTATTAATGTTATATGTACATGTGCATATGATGGGTTTATTTCGGGGGTGTGCACGGTCTGGGAGAATGGCAATTTTGTTGTAATTAACATTTCATTAAAATTACTGTTCAGTTTGTCTTCGGGACGTATATTTACCAAGTGACGTCATGTAACGTGGCGCTTCCAACGGATGAAATATACGCGGGGAATTAATGTAACATCTGTGTTTTATTGTAGAATAACATACAGCTGTCTCCCTTCTTTGTGTATATGGAAGACTGCGGAGGTCGTGTTAGAATTACGTATTATACATTAGTTAGAGAAATAACAACTAAACCACAAGCATCGACACAGTCAACCACAAACACGCTCAGAAACAACGAACAACTACAAAAATGAAGAGAAGGCACGATATGATATCACAAACATAAACAGATTGACAATAGGACTACCGCTTTTGAACGGTCAGTGGAAAAACAGGCCGCTGGGAGTTTAAACCAGGTTCTAGGGTGAACATAAACATTTAACTCTATTGTCATCCCAATAAAACAGGGCAGTGTATATAAAAACATCCCGGTCAGGTTATATTAAATAAAACAAGTCAGCATTAATAGGCAATATGAGAATGAAACATAAATAATCATGGACATTCAAAATGTTTTGAGACTGGCCTCGTAAAATAAAGCATAACGTGTTTATGGACAAATATTCTATTTTAATCCTTCAAAATATTCGTCCTTAACAAGAATACACTTTTTAAACGAGATATCCAGCAGAGTAGTCTCCCCTTGGTATACCCTTCAGACACTGATGTACCGCACTGCCAACGGCGCTACTCGAGTTATAGGCGGTAGCCCTATTGCCAACCTTTTTGTGTTTGTGATGTTGTTTGCTTTTATTGTTACTTTTGCCTTCTTGTCTGTCTGTTTGCATGTTTCTTTCTGTGTATTCTGGTTGACTGTCCTCCGTGAATGCTACATTCCTTGTCCGATATTTTTATATTTCTTTATAACGACGTCGAGTGAGCATCTTTTTCAGCGTTGGAAGCAGAAAAAAAGTCACACGGACTAAGATCCGGCGAGTACGGTGGGTGTTGAAGCTGTATAACATGTTCATCCCGAAGAAATTGCTGTACTATAACTATTTTATGGGAAGATGTATTGTCATGTATAAGATGTATGCCCTTTAAACAAGTCCTTGGGCGAAGTTTGACATGTTGATTCTTCACTAATTTTAAGACATTGTCCCTATACAACTTTCCCGTAACAGATTTTCCTGGAGCACTAGGTATCTGCACATTTGGACACTTTGAATTGAATAAAATAGTGTAGAGAACCTTCTTCGCACTTTTGTCCTTTTGGCAATTTATTGATCTTTCTTGCCCTTACTCAGCCATTGTGTATTATTAATCCGTCGTTGAGGTTCAACATAATATATGTATATATCATAACCTGTTATGAGCTCTTTTAACCTCCTTTCATCGGCAGTTCAATATTTGTTCAAGAGTTATTTACAACATTTTATTCGTTGTACCCTTTTCTCTTTGGTCAATATATGGGGTACCCACCGTGCATATACCTTGTTTACATTTAATCGCTTCGTTAAAATGTTATGAAAACTTCCGGTTGATGTGTCCACTGTCGCAGCTATCTTAAAACAAGTTTACATCTAAAATCTTCCTTCACCATAGCATCAACAGCTGCTTGAGGACAATGGAGTCTTTAGTCTTCCGACACGGTCAAGAACATTGACGTTAGGGTTTCCCTCTTTAAACACGTTTAACCGCCTGTAAACTGTGGCTTTTGAAACAGAAGAATGCCCATAAGTACTTCATGAATGATTTGTTTCTCAGATATATTTAAAGCGCAAAGCATTTTTACATAAGTCCTCATTTCCGCCTTTTCCACTGGTTTCATAATGGTCAGAGCATTTGAGTAAGCCCTATCCAAAACCGTATAACACTATAATCCCTTGACGAATTGTGATACAATGTTCAGTATACATTCCTATTGAAATTACCGACAAAAGCAGGTAAAAAAATGCATGTATCTGACTTAGTTTCTACGAAAGCGCATCAGTCTCAAACCGTTTTGAATGCCCCTAGTATATATAATATAAAATAAACAAAAGCACAGAAAGACAAGAAGCAAGTACGCAATGACAAGGCAAAAGCCGAAGCAACAATATAACAAACTGTTAAGAGTACGACAAGACCTGAGGATTTTCATAGGGACCAAACTCTGTCCGGTCATTGCGCAATCAAAGGGGAAAACATAGTGGCGAACTGTAAATGGGTTATCATGATGCTGCATTATGATAGAGTCATAATTCCTTTTGATAAACCATTTAAAATGTTTAATGAACATTGTATGAAAGTGATTATGAGCAAGGATCTTACGAAGTGCATTAATCACATCAATATAAATGTCAGGTTGTTATAGTCCTTGTCGTGGAAGAGTTCTCAAATTACGTTTATATTTTAAAAGTTAATCAGGGTTACGACTGCCCTGATGGAGTAGCTTTTTAGCTATTCAAATACTACAAATATAAACGTCATCAATACGATTACTAGCTCTAGAAAAACGAATAACTTTAGAAACATAGACCACTTAAGAAGTAGTTCGGGGAACATCCCCATCTAAGTGGGGACAATTAACAATATCAAAATTGAAATCATCTCTCCTGTCATAGATTTTGCTAATTATTTTACCAATTTCAATAGAGAGAGATTTAAATCGAGAAAAGAAGAGTAAGTATCAGAACTATTAGCTTTGTTAAGTTGAAGTTCTTTAGGATATGTATTATTTAGCATAGTAGAAAAGAAAGGGTTGTAAATGTTCATTATGTCATCCATATACCGAGAGGTGTCATTAACGGCTTCAATAACATTTGCCAAGGTATCTGGTGAAAGACTCAACATAAAATCTCGTTCATAGCAATATAAAAACAAATCTGCGATAAGGGGTGCACAGTTCGTTCCCATAGGGATGCCAACAATGTGTCTATAAACGATTCCATACCTAACTAAAATAGTATCTAATAGGAACATAGATTTTACTAATTATTTCACAATTTTTATTTGAGAGATGTGAAGAAGAAAAGAAGCGATAGTATCAGAAATGTTAGTTTTGTTGAGTTGAAGCTCTTTAGGATAGATAGTATTAACCATAGTAGAAAGGAAAATATTCGCAATGTTCCATATGTCAAGCAGATACCGAGATATTTCATTAAAGGCTTCAATAACATCTACTTGAGTATATGATGAACGATTCAACATGAAATATCTTTCATAGCAAATCTGCGCCAAAATTTGCAACGGGATACCAACAATTTGTCTATAAATTGTATCTAAAAGGAAAATGAGTGCTTCACAAAGTTCTTGGCAAGTCCATAGTGTAATTGCCTAAACTGCAGTCTTTAAATAACGCTTTAATATTGATACAGGCCAAACATGCAGCTTTTTCCCTAAAGCTTTTTTTGAATGAGAGCCATGGAAATCTAGTTAAAGTATAGCACAGTGTAAAAACAAAATGCAATCACACACGTACATTTGTGTAGGGAGTAAATTGATATTCTGTATTGCCTCGTAAACAAAGGAATGCATGTCAAACCAGTAGAGTGTGACACGGATTCTAAATCGGATATACTGGATTTTACCCAGCAGCTTTATGCTTGCCAAGACCACTTAGTTTCATGAAAATGTGAGAAATGTGGCTGTCATTTATACATTAATTGTTCCGACGATGACGACGTATACCTAAATCCTGAAAGGGATTGTAACGTCTAATGCTTGCCTTCAAAATTGTCCTGTGGTACCTTCAATGGTCTATTTTCTCACGGATCTGGCTTCTGTCATGCCACTGAGTACTTGCTTTGTAGCTTTCTAGGCATTTAGTATGTATATGCATATATACATGATCATCTTTGTGTAATATTGATATTGCCTATTGTACCGCCTGGGGTGTTAGTGTATATAGTCTGGCGGGTAATTCTTTATTAATGCTCTCTCGTTTTAATTGATTGATACAATGGTAACAGTGTGGTTTGGTGCTCCCTATAGTACTATAATCAATAACTACTGAAAAGGTGATCCCTTTTATGTATGCGCTGTCGCAAACTTTGCTTCTAGTTTTATTGTTAGTGCTGTTTTGTTTTATTTGTTGTGTTCTGTTAATGATACAGGTCCTGTTTGACGTATATACTTATTTGCTTTTCTTATTTGTATAGTGCCATGCATTGAGACATAACATAATGAAACATTGCTCATCTAGAATTTAAAAATAATTAGCAACATTACTTTGGATATTAGCTTTTGTTATTAGTATCCCATCGTTTTAAAATAAATAACTCTCCAAGCCTTAGTATCATCTCAAATACACTGGACAGTAAATAAATAATACTCGCCAACTTGGCAGCAGCAACAGGCTATATAAGAAAAGAACGACGCTGATCTTGTATATATGAATATTATAAAAAAATATACAATTGCAATTACTTAATGACTTGGAAGAAACCAAAGTACCAAAATAATAAACCGTCTAGGGCACGACAGAATATTATTGAATTTCATCATTATTTATTTACACCTTAAGTGCCATTTTAAGTATGGGAAATAACCGATTAGTGTCAATCTATACCCCGGAGTGAACATTATCACTGGCTCGTAAATTCGATTGACCATTTTCTTTTTAATTTCGCCGATATTGAAAATGTGGAAATGAATGTAAAATGCAATTTATTTGATGTAATGCCCACGAGAAAGTGTAATTATAAGCTGATTTGTAAACGTGCTCGGTGTTTACTGTTCACATGATTAGATTCGTGAATAGTCAATATCTGATATTGTTCGGATGCATTTCTGTTTGTCTCAGGAGGACATTCATACTGAAAACATCCACGTCGTTCAAACCACAAAAAGACACATCATTTCATTTCAATGAATTTGAATACGATGTGTAGAGATATCATCAAAGACATACTGTATTAATGATGATTACGTGCAGGTCCACGAAAAACAGAGTGCGTCATATTGATTTGTGAAAAATGTCTTGCGAAACCGTATACACATTATGATTAGAGAATGCTTTTCCTTAGTTAAAGAACCCAAACAATAATGTACCAAGGGTACATCCGTATGTGTAAATTTGATTTTATACGACCATTTGTTCAAATGGATTAATGGATTGGATTGAAACGATATATCGTCATGTAGGTTCAATATACGTCATCCAGCACGCTTTATTGCATACTGGCCGTTCCAAGTCGGTGACTATGTATCACTCTTATTGAGTTAATTGTCCTTGACTTATTGTATTACCTATACAAATTATTATCATTCGATTAAATCAATGAGGTAAAGTGCGTATCTACGATGGCGTTATTTGTGATTGCTGTGGTTACTAAGGTACCCCCTTTCTCATTTTATTTTTACTTGTTTCCTAATGTTATTAAATGTCATACTAGTGACATGAGAGTTAACCACACACATGGATAACTGACTATATGTAATTTAAAGCTTATCTGTGAAGTTTTTTTATATCAATATGCCGTTTCATTCTTGAGTTTTAAATTATTCATTCTACTTATTGTCAAATATGCAATATTTCCAGCCTCTGAAAGACAATCTTAATAATGAATTGAGCATAATGTTTAACATGCATAACCCGATAGGTGGATATGTCAGATGTGCATTGATACATTAGCGCATTAATTCAGGCAAACATCTTAAACAAATAACGGTGGTTGCAATTGCAGAATAGGGACGTAAATTACGTCATGTGTTAACTTAAATTCATTTGGGTATCAACATGTCTGTTACATGTTTCATCCTTCCAGCATACTAATAAACAAAATGTCTTGGTCAGACTACAACATAATAAATAATTGTTTTAGAATTACTATATACTTGTAAATACACTGTTATCGTTCCCATAATCAGATCGAGGTCTCCTTCATCAAGCGTTTGTTTGGGGTGCTTTAGGATGTTGTACATGTACATGGTTGTGCCGATATTAGTTGCTCATACTTAGTCAGGAGCCGGGTAGCTACATTAGCACTATACACTATACCTCAACCAGTTTGAACTTCGCTCAACTTGTTCGCCAACCTTTGAAATTACTGTCCAAAGGCGAACTGAATAGTGATTATTTGCGAAGGCATAGCATTTTATTGAAAAAAAAAGAGTATAATAATGGACCTTTGGAAACGGCCGAACACGACACATACGAAATATTGCAGTCTCGGTTTGATTGAGACTGTTCATGAGCGGTAGTGAAATATGCTAGCTACCGTTCACGCCCTCTAGCCCCGGGTTGAGCAGAACTCAATATTCATAAAATCAATAATACACAATTTTAACCATCCCGAAGATGGCATGCATACGGCGGTGGACATGGAGTTAATTGCTTTCCCATGTTGTACGGCGTATGGTCCCAGTATCTAATAAAATTAAACGCCCCGAAGAGCGAAAGAAATATAATGGAATTTAGTTGGGAGCAGCGGTTATGAAGCCTGCGTATCACAAGTAACAGCCAAAAGACGAAATTAAAAAGCAGACAACATATCCTATAAGTGGTTAAACAATATCAAGAGCCTTTTATCGGCCGGAGTAGTGGAACCACCGAATCAAAAAGTAAGTAAGAAAACAAAAGAAATTGAAAATGTACCACCGATAACTAAATATACTCTGTAAAAGAAGTTTTGGACCATGGCAGTATTCGAACCCGTACAATGATCGCTGAACCATGACATTCGACCATAACCCTTATTATCTCAGTTGATAATTCACAATAGATCAACAATCAACAATAATTATCGTTTACAATGAGATTTTGCGAAAAATAATAATCTTTTATTAGTTACTCGAATGTGTTTTCAACATTTTTTACAGATCCTTTGTGTGTTCGGGATATTTTTTTTTTAAATCAAATCTTGTTTGGAATTTATTGTTTCTGGTACCAAATTAACCGGGTAGGGTATACCTTGGTTACTAAAAAAAGATACTTAAATTTTGTCCACTAGTTTTATTTTTATATGACTTTATATCCCTGGTCCAAAACTTTTTTTTACCGAGTATATACGTATTTCGCCAGTGCATGTAACTGTTGTGGTTAGTTTGGTTTTGGAAGGGCGTCGTAGTTTAAGCATAAAAGTATACACACTTTCTGGTCATCCAGATTATTTCCGCGAAGAGAGGTCGTGTAAAATTGCTTTACAACTCACATCAAGATTATCAAATATGATCCACTCCTTGATTTAAAGAACCAGGCATGTACGAAATATAAAACGATCGGACAGGGAAAGTAGCATTCAAGGAGGACAGTCAACCACAAAACACAGAAACAAACATCCAAACAGACAAACAAGAAGGCAAAATTAATAATAAAAGCAAACGACATCACAAACACAAAAGGGTTGACAACAGGGCTACCGCCTTGGAACGGTCAGTGACAAAGTAGGCCACTGGGGTTAAGTCGATAGTAGGCGTCCCCTTTGTTGAAGGATCGTCAACAACGTGTCAGCTATCTCACTTATATTTTAGGATTTAGGTAGATGTTATCATAATTTCTACATTCTGTCTGATTATCGCACTATCAAAGAGGAAAGCATCGTGGGAAACTACTTAACGTGTAGTGATTTGGAAAAAATGTCATGATCTCTTTTGATAAACTTTCAATGGGTTGACAGTAGGGTAAGTGTGAGGTTTGGTGCACCCTAGAACCGGTTTAAACCCCCAGTGGCCTTTTTTGCCACTGACCGTTCCAAGGCGGTAGCCCTATTGTCAACCCTTTTGTGTTTGTGATGTCGTTTGCATTTTTTATTACTTTTGCCTTCTCGTTTGTCTTGAATGCTGCTTTCCCTTGCGTGTTTGTTTTTGTGTTTTGTGGTTGACTGTCGTCCTTGAATGCTGCTTTCCCTGTCCGATATTTTTATATTTCTTTCTACCAAGTTTAATGAAATAATTATGATAGTGATCATGACCCTGGATCCTACAAAGTGTATAATTCACGTCACCATAGAAGTCAGGCTGTGATAGTATTTACGCAGAAGAGTTCTTAAATTACTATATTTTAAACATAGATCAGTGTTACTTTATCACAATTGGGCAATTGTTTTTCGACGTTTATGGTAACGGTAGCCCTGATGGAGTGAGTAGCTTTTGAGTTATAGAAATATTAAGAATATTAAAGTCCCTAACTCCACTACAATATGTAGAAGAAATGATGTTAAGAAAAAAATATCTCATAAGAAGTTGTTCGGGAAATATTCACGCCGAATTTGTGAAAATTACCAAGGTTAAAATGGAAATCATCCTTCTTGTCATATATTTGTCTTACTATGTCTCCATTTTCTATCATATGTAAATAGAGCAGAAGCGACAATGTCACATATATTCGCTTTGTTGAAGAGTTTCATTTAATTAATCCATGACATCTGCGAGAGTATTTGACGAAATACTCAACATGAAATCCAGCAATACAAACAGAAAACTGCAACAAACGAGAGGTGCGCAGTTCGTACCCATTGGGATACCAAAATATGTGTCAGTAAACAATAGTTAAATAATTCCCGAAAATACTACCGTGTAGGAAATAAGAGCTTCACTAACTTCAAGGCAATTCCACAGAGAGTAATTGACGTTAGTAAAACGAACACTTTCAAGGGGCATACAGCAATCTGGATTTTTCTAAAACTCACGTCATCCCGTTAGGTTTGTTATATCATTGATACTGAAAAGTGGATCCCTTTGAAGCAACAAACACAAAGAAAATATACAAGTAGAAACTGTTTTATTGTCTGTTCCTGAGAAGTAATGTAGAGTGCAACACCTCCCACACCTCCTAGCACCGGCTTAAGCGATATTCTACTTTAAAACCACACATATTGGGCTTGATGATTCCAAAGGACCAGTAAGTAATAACACTACTGATTTGTAGTCGGAGTAACTGTTTACGGCCGCCAGACAGCACTAAACAAACGCGAGTGTGAATGTCAATTAATACTGAAAAGTGGATCCCTTGGAAGCAACAAATACAAACAAGAGATACAAGTAAAATACTCGGTTTTATTGAGTCAGTTCATGAAATGTAATTTAGTGTGCAATACATCCCACGCGTCCTAACATCACTATTTGAAATCAGTAATATTAATTACAAGTATAGTTTGAAGCAAATTGTTTTTTACATAGTGCTAGTTTCTGAAAATGTTGAAACAATAATTTGGATTTTGAATAACGGAGACAGTTGAAAACTCAACAGTTGTATTTATTTAAATATATGTGAGCATGTTTACAGGTTTTGGGATTATGACAATATCTATGTATTGATACAAATGAGAAAATTGTCCTGTAGAAACCATATCACCAAAAGGTAATGGAACCTTAGGTCCGCATTGTGCAAAAGAGCAAATTAAATATACAATAAAATTGAAGATGGTGTAACTAAAAGTACATCTTATCAAGAGGAAATCTCTAACAATAAAGTCCACATCCAGAGAAATTAGTAAACGATGCACGTATATGTTGCTGTAAAGATATATATGCATGCATACACCGCTGCGGGTTCGAATCCCAATCGGAGCTCGACTTGTAAGTGAGAAAGTGTCGATTCTTACGGATGGCAGGTGGTGTACAGTACTGGTTTTACCCAGGAAAAGTGGGTGGTTTGCCTCCACCACAAAACAATCGAACGTCGTATATAACTATACATGTGTCGAAAATGACGTAAAACACCATACAAAGCTTACCTAATTATAAACACATCAATGTGTCGATAATTGTACTAAACAACCACAGCAGTTGCAGCCATAAAGAAAACAAATCTGGTGTGCGACAAGAAAACCTGACGGATGGAAGTCTATTTACCTACATCCCATTTTAGGGTTTCAGAAGGTGCAATCATAAGAGTCCCAGGAGGTTAACCGATCATCGCACTAGAGAATCGTGCAGAGGAATGACCGAAAATAGCGGTTCAATCACTAAGCATGCAGTACACTGTAATACGTATGTCCTGTTTAATTTTATAAAGTGGTCACGAGACCAGTCAGACCCATTTAACTTGCGAGGTTTATATATATTATAAATTTTAAAAATAAATTATATTTTTTGTCATTAGACTATAAAAATGTTAACCAATAGTTGATTCAATAAAAATGTCTAATAGTTTACTCGAACTAATTCCCCATAAATAAAGTCATTTTGAGTTGATCGTTTAACACAAAGAAGATATTTGCAAAACTGTGGATGTACTCTTTCTATCTGATGTGTATGCTTCCCTAATTTAATATTGGAGTTATTAATTTATCAAATAATTCCAATTTGTGTAAAACCGTTATGTTTTCAAACTTAGATAAATACCTTTTTAACTTAAATATTGCTTTCTGTGCCTGACCGGATAGTGTGAATTGCGCCTCGCTGAAAGATTCATCTGTAGTAAACACTATTCCGAGGTATTCAAATTTATTTACAATTTCTAAACTCAATCCATTTAAAGAGATTTCTTGACATGGTAAGACAAGAATAAAACATTATATGTAAAGAATATTGTGAAGGAGGATTTAAAATGATCAATTTAAATGCCTTTATAACAGCTTTAAAAACAACATGGATTAGAAGAATATTAACTGACCAATGCAAATATGAAAATATCCTAAAGAAATATAAAAATATCGGACAGGCAAAGTAGCATTCAAGGAGGAAAGTCAACCACAAAACACAGAAACAAACACGCAAACAGACAAACAAGAAGGCAAAAGTAATAATAAATGCAAACGACATCTCAAACACAAAAGGGTTGACAATAGGTCTACCGCCTTGGAACGGTCAGTGGCAAAGTAGGCCATTGGGGTTTACATCGGTTCTAGGGTGCACCAAACCTCACACCTACCCTGCTGTCATCCCATTAAAACAGGACAGTATAAATAAAGAAATCCCCTCCATGATCTAATCTCTAACCAACAAGGCAGCATCAATAGGCAATATAAGTAAAACACAAATATGCTCGTGTAAATATAATACGAAAAAAATAATAGGCTAGGAAGCCACAATGAAGGTACTCAGTGACTTGGCAGATGTCAGAACAACAAGAGAATAAACCATTAAGGGCACGACAAGAAAGATCATAGACAAACATCAAACGCCACCGCCCCAATGGGCTTAAGGTACGTCATCATAGGATCCACAGCCTGTCCGGTCATCGTACAAGTAAAGAGGAAAGCATAGTGGCGAAATGTAAAAGGGTCCACCACCAAGCATGCAGTACGTTGCAAAATGATAGGGTCATAACCTATTTTGATAAACCTTTTAACAAGTTTAACAAAGATAGTATGAAAGTGATCATGACCAAGATTCTTACGAAGTTTATAAGTCACATCAGCTTGTGATAGTTCTTGTCGCGGAAGAGTCCTTAAATTACATTTATATTTGGAAAGAAGTTCAGGGTTACGATAATACAATTTTGCAAAGGTTTTACGAAATTTATGGTAACGGTAACCCTGATTGAGTAGCTTTTTAGTTATAAAAATATTATGAATATTAAAGTCCTCAACAAAAACGAATAAGTTGAGACATATACACCCCATAAGAAGTTGCTCGGGGAACATCCCCATCCAAGTGGGGATAATTTACAATGGCAAAATTAAAATCATCTCTCTTTATCTGCAGGAACTAAAACAAATTTATTATGAAATTCCTGAATTCCCGATTTTAAATTACGAAAGGAAAACCTAGTGTTAGAGTCCTATATACATATAGGTAAACTGTTTAACTGCGGTATTTTGTATATAAATAAGAAATTGGGAAGTATAAAAGTATTTTTTTGGCAAGATATTCTTAAGGCACACATAAATTTTGTATCAAAGTATCAACCAACCAATGAGGATTATTCAGCCCCATTTTCTATAATAAAAGTATATTTATAGTCACAAGTGCATGTTTTATAAAATCAAGGGCTTATGAATAATAAATGACTTAATGGGAAAGGATGGAAATATATATTTATACGATGAATTAAAAAAAATATATGGAATAAATTTAATTTGTTTACAATATAATGGGTTAGCAGCAGCTATCAAAACATGCAGAAAGAAATAACAGATAGTAAAAGAACAACAAAGCTGGAAACTCCTGTGCTTTCACAATAACAAAGAATACAACATTACAATTGTTTCAGATAAGAATAAATCACACTATTTTAGCAACACACAATTTTCTCCATAAAATAAAATTAATAGAGCGTCCTCTTAGTTCTTTCTGTTCATCAGTCAATGAAACAATTACACATTTACTGTGGGAATGCCAGCTTTCACAAAGTATACTGACAAACCTTAAGGACTGGTTAACACAAACTAAGGTGGAAATAGATGTTGAAAAGAGGTCATTTATCTTTGGAATATATGATGAAAACACAAGATTGCTAAATCAGCGTATTTTGTTGGAAACAAAGTACTACTTATACTATTGTCGATACTCAAGAAATAAACCTAGCCTCACTACACTGAAAAATAGACTACAACTTTTTTATGAAACAGATGAAGAAATAGCAATAACAGAAAATAAATACGACTATTTCTTAAAAACATGGGAAAACCTTCATATATTATTAACATGAACACCCAGCAACCTTTGTTTTCTTTTTAAATATATATAAGTGTAAAACCTCATGCTGAGATGCCCCCGCCCCTCCCCGCCTTTTTTTTCTCTCTTAATAACATCTCTCCATAGCTTAATTATAGTGAAATTATCTTTATTAATAACGCATATACATTTAAGAAGACTACCACTATGCTATACACTTGAAAGCTGACAATCATATTTTGTAGAGCAAATGCAATAAAATACTTTAAATAAATGTATTGATATTGTTAAATGCATAACATATATCTGTTGATTATTCAGTGTGAATGTTTTGTGTTTGTAAGAAGGAAATCTGTACACATACGTTAAGAATACAGTTACATGTATATATATATATATATTTAACTGCATTACGTGTTACCGCCTTAATTCCATCAAGTGATGGGAAAGCTTATATTAGCGGGCGTTTATAACGGATATTTCGACAATAAAATACGTTTAAAACATTTTTACTGAAACAAATGCGAAAAAATGTTTACCATTGCCTATTAAATGTTTTAATTTTATAATATGCAAACATTTTAAGCCGAAATTTCATACCCCAGCCAACCCCGTTATTGCTTCTTGGAGCGGTGATAAAAGTTAATACTCTGACCACGTAATGTACATTGTATACATAACATTGAATTGCTGTAAGGTATGTAAATGGATGGTCCTCCCCGACCCTCTGTTCACCATTAGACATGGCTTCTATTGTTCAAATAGGCTTCTATTATTTGAAGCTGAAAACAAATAATAAAATGGAAAAATGCCATCTTTTTGAAAGACAGCTATTTTTGTTTTCTTGAGTTTACCTTTAATTTAAACCTATTACAATAGCTACTTAAAAATCTAAAAATGACTGCAACGAGGGTCTGCTGGAAAAGTACAACACCAGCCTTAAAACACTTCTGCGACTAGGCATATCACAAACCTCATTTTATAGAGATCTGGTCTATAAACGTCGAAAGTTAAAGGAGTCTGACGGGTTTCCTGATCGCTTTACAAATTTAATCAGGAAGTTCCTCAGAAAAGGATATAACCCTTTGGTTTTACAGCACACTGCCTGTTTAGTGATTGACCCCTCTACAGTCAGTCATTACGCTTCACTTTTCACTTGTGCGATGACTGGATTACCTCTTGGGACTCTATGATTGTACCTACTGAAACCTCAACTAAGGGAGGTGGGTGCATGAGCTTTCGTCCCTCGGGTTTTCTGGTCGTACCCTAGATTGGTTTTCTCGTTAGCTGCAACTACTATGGTTGTTCAGTACGATTCTGGATACATCCTGAGTTGTTTATTATTGTGTATGTGTTTCTTTAGTTAGTTTCTCTGGATGTGGACTTTATTGTTAGAGAATTCCTTTTGATAGGATGTAGTTTTGTTTACACTGTTCTTGTCTATTTGGGCGCTGAAGACAAGATAATAGCGAGGATTATGCGCATATAAAATCGATTCAAGCTAACCAGTAGGCCTTATTGCCTACTGACCCGTTCCAAGTCGGTAACCCTGTCTTCACCACCCTTTCTGTTTTTTTTTGTCTCTTTCATTGTATTACCAAAGTCCTTGTTTGCAGTACAGTTCTGACTTACGATGCCATTGCGTTCGGACGCTGTGGTTTCTATAGGACCCTATATCTAATTTTTGCATATCGTTGGGTGATTTTGCAAATATAATGATGTCATCGGCGTAAAGTAAAATAAATAGTTTCAACATACCTTTGGCACGTTTAACAAATATTCATCCTCTAGGTCGTTTAAATACATACAAAAGAGAAAAGGTGATAAGGATTCCCCCCCCCCCCCCCCCCCCCCCCCCCAAATAGCAATCAAACCAAACCTATCTCTTACTTTATTTTCAAATTTAACTTTTGATCTAACATTTTCATATATTGATTTTACAGACAAAAAAATTTCCTCTGACACTTAATTTAATTAATTCATACCAAATAACCTTATTTTACCACATAGTCGAAAGCTTTCGACAAAAGCGCAATACAATTTATGTCCATTAATAAACATACGATTAATTAGTATAAAAGCATGTTATCAGTAGTACTTATATTAGCTCTAAACACAGCTTGAGCTTCAATACATATATAATATTCCCCTGGTTAACCTGGTATTTAAAAACGTGTAAAACAGTTTTCCTAATGTACCAAGTAAAGTTATTCCTCTGGAATGATTTACATCGTTTAGTTTACCTTGTTTATGTAGTGGTATTATATAACCATCTCGCCATATGTCCGGGAAGTAACCGTTATCCATTATTATATTAACAAGTTTTCTATGTAACATTGAAACGATCGTATCACTACCGTGTATAAAGAATTCATTTAATACC